>LBNU01038883.1:0-10073 GCA_014162995.1 Artemisia annua
ACAAATATCCCTACAATCTAATCTATGGCAGCTTTTACATACAGAAGTTTTAACATATATAAACCTAAAAAAACAAATTCAGAATTGCATTGTAATTATATTTTGTATTTCAGTTCTTGCATTTTCTAATTTTTACCTTAGTAATTGGAGTCAGACTTTTTATACGAACATAGCAGTATCCGTCTTTAGCTGGTACTTGTTATGTTTGGGTATTACTCTTATAGGTAGCAGGTGCAAGCATCCGTCTTTAGCTGGTACTTACTGTAAAAAATACAGAATCAATAAGGACACAAAGATAGCTTTTATCTCTCAACCCGAAAACACACCTAAAAGAAATATAGAAGAGGCATCCCAAAACTTACCTGAGGTTAACAATTGCAAAGAAATTGTGGTATCAATCCATTTTGGAACTACACAGCAGTACAATAGTGCACTACATAGGCATAGGTGATGGTGTTCGTTGGAATGCGATTCTGAAGAAACACACACTCTACTGTGAGCCTCACCTGTTACGAAACAGATTAATGCGTTATCTAAGTACAACAATAATGGTTAAGCGTACCTTAAACAACTTGTGTATGGGTACACATGAATATCCGGTCTTAGCATTTCTGTCGATCTTTGCATCAATACTCCATTAGAAAAGAGGGAACCGAAAATATTGATTTGAACAGCATCAGTCACTCCTCGTTTAAGAGCAATTTCAACGAAAGGAAACGCGGATATTGACAATAGCCGCCTTAACTCAAAGTAAACCATTCACCTTTCTTGAATCTCGTCATCCCTCCTATAATAAATGAAGAATCAATGATCAGACAGTTCACGTAAGTTTCGCTAAACTATAATTATCATAAAAAACAAATCTTACTTAAAAGAGAACGCGAGCTTCAATTCTTTGACAGCAGAACCCATCTGAGCATCCAAAACCGACGGCTCCTCTTCAATCACCATACAATATAACATCCTGACACATATATGTGATTCGTAGGTAGACAGCGTTTTTGGATTGTAAAAAAGGCTTTCCCAACTGCAACATACCTGAAAGGAACATACTAAACTAATTTATGAACGCTTACTTTTCAAACTTCCATAAAATGAAATTAAGGTTTACGACTCAACTATTGAAAAAGCGTCATATATAAGAATTCAATTACAAACTAAAACCCGATGAGACAAATAAATGCATAATTTAGAAAATTAATTTTACCGTAGTCGTAATAGCAGTCAAGGACTCCGTAGATAAGATCTTCAGCACCGACGATACCGAATTTTCCAACAACCTTTAATCCAAAGAAAACACTTTTATCATTATTATCTTGCTCACAGCAACTCCTTTGCAAGCACAAACAAATTGTTACACAATCAACCCCACATATAGAAGACATACATCTTGTAACTTTCTTCAGCTCGTTACTCGAAATTTGAGCTCATTAGCTTTAAAAAAAACTCAGTAAGCTCTGCCAAGATACGGCCGCTCTCAGGCCTCAAACAACTCCAGTAAAATAACCTACAACCAAACGAAACCGGCATGGTTGCGCTAGTGTAAACAGGCCGCCAACAAACGGCTATTCCCACAAACGTATTTCCTTAGCGATACCTACGACATCAATTTGAAAAAGCAACTCAGAAACGAAACCATCCAACCTCATCACAAACAACACTAAGATAAGAAATCCGACATCGATCAGGCAAAAAATACATCTTTATGTTACCACGTGTTCGAAAACTATTCAAACTTACATCATAACTTGGCACACATTTTTTTAACCTAATGACCAATATTCTAACTTACTACAGAAGTAACACTTATGCGGTTTCTTCCTCCTACCAAAAAAATAAACCTTATCAGCTCTAAAAAAATAAATAAGCTCATAAGCAGGGAGAATAAGCTAATCCAACCATCTTCAAATCATGTCTTACAAATAAGCCATAAACTACAACCAAACGGAAAATGTGTCCTCACAATCCAAAAGGATCACTTAAGTAAATAAATATAAACAATATATACCGAAACACAAAAAAATCAAAATACCCAATTCATTAAAACACAAACACAATTAAAACCTAATATCAATTTACAATAAAAATCAGAACTTTAACCATCTAATCAAAATTAACTAAATAATTAGAATAACAAACCCCATTATGAAAGACCAAAAAAGATCATAACAATATCTTTAAAAAAAAAAAACCCTATTACCTGTTGAAAGCCAAAGGTTGCTGAAAGGTATTCACCCAACAAAACACATAAATGATGGTAATCACACATTAGAGACTGCAATTAAACATAAAACTATGAACAAAAATACAAATTTTGATAAAAAAAAATTAACTGGAACTAAAAAAAATAAGAACCCTAAATTTGGCTCACCCAAAAAAATATCTGTGTGTGGTTATGAAGAATCCAGAAACACATTTCAAGATAACGTTTCTAGAATTATAGGTGAAAAAAAGGGGCTCCCAACAACTCTAACACATGGATCATTTGTGCACCACATATCAAATAAAAAAATAATTTCACTATTGAAATTCCTGTAGATCTCCTCACAATGCACTGTAGTTGCAACCGGGGCAAAGTTGTTGGTTCGGGCCATCCTTGAATGAGGCTGGATTCGGTCACCGGAGATGCAATGCTCGGATCCCTCCAGTAAACGTAGGATGTGAGAGAGAAAGAACAGTGACGGGTTTTATAAATATCCACTTTTTAATACTGGGTCGGGCTGGAGCATAACGGGCAGAAAAAATGGGCTAAGAAAGCCCGAGGAATAGATATATAGTATAATTATCAAACTCTTTTGTCTGCTTTTTGCTACCGTATCGTTGCCAAACATAGCTCGTAAAAACGAAAAGCATGAACTTTCTTAGAAACTTAATAACATCTTCAATATCTTTTCTGTTGTGGTTTGTTGGTCAACAAAATACAGCCTGAAATAACAACCTTGTAAAATTCTTCAAAGTTGACAAGTATCAATTCCGTACCCAATATGTCCACAAAGTATTTGTTTTAAATACAAGCCTTACTCAATTTCATACTCTCAAATAAGAGGAGTTTGTCTTAATTAACAATAATGGCTCAACCAGTTAATGTGATAGGATCTCAGTTTATGGCCCCATATCCATTTGATCTCATAGTTGATCTAAACTCAGGTGGAAACCTTGTGATCACTGATATGAACCATAAAGTTTTGCTCAAAGTAAAATCATGCGACACGGGTTTCCATCTGGGGCGAATACTTCTCCATGCGGATGGTACACCCATTGTTAGGGTTCGAGAGAAGGTATATATATGTACGTTTTGATTATGATTACTTGTTGTAATTTATTATTCTTTGGATTTTTATGAAGCTTAAGTTTATGCTAGATTGAGTTTATAATGGACTGTATTTATTTTCTAGATCCTGAGTCAACACCATCGATGGAAAGTATTTAAGGGTGACAGTACCTCCAGTTCGGATATGTTATTTAGCACAAAACAGCCTAGCATAATTCAGTTTAAGACAAGTTTGCACGTGTTCTTAGCGAACAAAACGAATGGGAAGAATGATTGTGATTTTATGCTTAAAGGAAGTTGGTCAAAGAAAAATTGCACAATACACATGGGAGATTCTCATTCTTCCACCATAATCGCCGAAGTAATCTCCATACTCTCTGCTTGTTAATGCATGTAAATTTGGTTGTCAAATTACTGAAACTAATCTTAATAATTGTCTTATTTTTGTAGATGCGAAAGATGCAAACATCGAAGAAAGCTAATTTTGATAAGGACAAGTTTGTGGTTACTATTTCGCCAAATGTAGATTATGCTTTCGTGATCACACTTATTGCCATCGTTGATGCAATGAAAAACTTAGACAAAGAGTATGCTGCGCAAATTATTGGTGCTGGTGCAGCTGCAGGTGCAGCTGCAGGTGCAACTACTTAATTCCTAGACCTATTATTAGTTGTATACTTTACATTTGTAATATTATTTTGAAATAAAGACTCGTGATTTTCCTTGATTAGATTTAGTATATATATGAACAATCTCATCAAAAAAATTATGGACAAACGTACGTGGGAGTTATTCTATTCTTCTAACGTGTTGTACGACTTCCGTAATGCATAGGATTGTGAATTAAGAGCCTTACGCATGGTAGCATTTTGAACGCCGAATCCGAGCTGACACCCTTTCGGCACCGCCGAAGGTTAGCCATGACACCACCATACCTCGTCAAACACAAACTCGCCACTTCCCGACGCGAATAAGACAAAGATAAGGTTTTTAAAAAAGTTGTGTGTGGTTTTTGTGTGAGGAAGACGATTGTGATAAGGTTTTTGTCATAAGGGTGGCAATGTGGCATCTGGTATGTAAACAAAGTATTAAGTTTAGGTTATTAAGAGAGCTAGGTGTGGTGGAGACAACTTGGCTCTTCATTTGGGTCCCAACGGTGCCACATCACCCAACACCTCTTCACCACTAACCCTCTCCTCACTCACAACTAACCTCAGTTTCTTCATTTGGGGCCCACCACTTACATCTTTATTTTTTTTCCCACTCACAAAAAGAAAAAGAAAGAAAAAAAAAGTACACATGTCAGATGTTTTGGTTCACCGGGGCAGTGAAGAGGAAGGAAATGAAGAGCTGCGAAGGGGGGGGGGGGGCAGTGTGGTGAAGAGGGGTGAAGAGCTGCCAAGTAGGATTGGCGAGCCTTCTTCGCCACCGTACCTAGCTCTCTAACAAAGTTTAGTGGGCCTAGTATTTAGGTTGTGTCATATATTGGTTATAGATTTTGGGCTGAATTTCCGTTTATAATTCTTTTAGTTGAATAAATGATATTTAGTTTCTTTTCGTATTTTTCCTAATTGTCGTATTGTATTTTTATTTGAATGAAATGAATTTAGTTTGTTTGAAGAAATGGAAAATTAAATAAAATTGGGGGGTGGGTAGGGCCCAAATGGCTAAATTGAAGTTAGTTGTCAGTGAAGAAGTATTTGAGGTGTTGAATATTGAAATGATGTAGTACTCAGTGAAGCTTAAATGGCTAACTTTTGAATACCATGATACCTAAGACTCTAAAAGTGGCATCACTAGTTGGTTTGTTACAATAAATATTCGACTATTATTATTGGTCATATGATTAGATTATTCTAATTGGGCTTATATTATAGTACAATATTTTTTAGCCGATAGCGAAAATAGATTTACTCCGCTATATAATAGCCGGTAACTTTCATATTGGTTGTGAAACCGGTCACTAGGTACAAATTTGTTCATGTGACTTAAATATTTTTTTTTTTATCATAATATTATGAAATGTAACTTTTTATGTTAGCTGTGAGACCGGTCAGCGAAGGGCTACTATTACCTAAAACATCTTGAATTGGGCCCAAAAAAGTAAAAGCCCATAATTCATGATTGGTATTTGAGAACTTGGGCAATGGCCCAAAATTGCATGAAGCAAAACACCTATACAAACAAGTTTTTTTACTGCTTGATTTTATCAATTGATTGTTGAATCATTGAGATTGTCAAAGGCACGGGTAAGCAATTTCAAGTTAAAGTGCGTTGGTTCGCGATATTTGGACGACTTTTGGAATTATGAAGACAAGATTGAACTAATCGCTTTAAAATTTGTTTTCATTTAGGGAGGTGATTGAGACATTTTTATTTGATTGGGACACTCAACTGTACAAGCAGTTAAAGCACACTGTAAACATTGTACGCGTATATAATTCATATAGTAGAGTATTCCAATCAAAAGCATGATTGTACAAATCAACTCCTTTGAATTTGAGTGTTGAAATGGAAATAAAAATAGTAAGCATACATTATTGTCACTGACAGATTTTGTTAAAACCATACGTTATACAGTATTAGAATAAAAGTTCTCTAAAAACTAATAAGGACTCCTAACATTACAAATACAATTTGTCAAATGAAAATTATTCGCAACCAAAATTTTGACGCAAACTAGAAACCTCAGCCGCTGGACGCATGTCGTATATAAGTTGTACATATGACATAATGGTGGTAGAGTGAAAATTCGAAGAAGAAGACACCCATTACAAATCAATTGTCAAAGAATCATTTTAACTGAGAATACGTAGCCGAAATATATAGCATATTCAAATAACTATTTTATTTATATTATGAACATACGATAGATTTTACAAATGATTTATAGAACAAACGTTATTATCTTGAAGTAAGCTGCATAGGGCCACACGGGTCATTAACATGACCTAACGTATATCTGTGATCCTCCTCCGCTCCTTGCTGGTAGGACACTCCTAATCTGTTATCATTAGAGGAAATTATATTTTTTTTAAACTAATAAGATACATGTTTTCATGATCAAGTTACTTAAATGAAAAATAAGTGATCAATGATCACTGATCATGTATTTATATACAAGTACATAATAAGCATAAAGCGGATATTTAGTTGTTACTTTAGACAAATTACAGTTTTTAGAAAGAAATCACCTTTTGTGTTGCCGAATTTGCCATCTCCCCAACTAGGGGTCGATGGTGGTTCTTTAGGCTCTACTTTTGCTCCAACACGTGCCGGAACCGTAGAAGAGATGAGGGCAACTGCGATGAACATAATACTCTTGAAGCCCATTTTAGGTAATTACACAATGAGATTTAGCCTTTGTTAGATTAGTTATATATAGACACATGCTGACATGCATACACCCCTTTGGTAGACTTGGACTTTTCGATTGAGAGATGATGAGAACAAAAATTATTTGAAGACCAATTCCTCAAAACCCATTATTCAAAGTGTGATGTCAACTAAAACCTATTCTTAAAATTATCATTCGACTACATGACTTGAAAATATGATTATAATAATAACAGGAGAAACCCGTTCAATAAAAAGATATGACTTATATTTATATGTTACTATTAAAATGTTAAATACATACGCAAACCGGTTACGAGATTGTGATGATTGACGGTGAAAGGTATTTCTAATCAGTAGATGTTGTGTAATATTCGTCACAATATTATATAACATGTAAACATAGAAAATCTTTGTACTTTATATATTTTACATGTTTTCATACTTTATAAATTATCTAAAAATCTTCGTATTTTAACATGTACGATTCTTTTCATTCTTTATTGGCAAAATAATTAGGATTTCACTAAAATTGTACTAAAATACGTACACTTTACGTATAAAGCTGCGTTCTTGGGGTAAACAACTCATTAGTCCATGTACGAACTTAAAAGAAAACTCAAAAAGAGGACACGCAAACCCGAAAAGACACCAACCGTACCCCTCGAGATTGAGTCACCTGAACCTTACACCAAACAAACATTCATCGAGGCAATGTTTGTTATAACATCCAAGCTCAACGTATCCAATGATAAAGTTGAAACTCCACCCAATTCCCCACCCGTAATCGTCCCATTACCAACCCATGTGGTCAAGTACTAGGACAATTGCACCAACTCCTGGTTGTGCTATTATTCAATCACCTCTTGCCAACAATGTTGTTGTNCGTATTTAATAAGTAGAGATTTTTATATAAAGGATCTCTTGATTAACTTTTGTTATTTGATATTAGACAAAGAATCATTATACTATTAATGAACAGTTTAAGAACAATTTGAGAAGAAGATCAGTGGTCGAAAATGTAATGTTGATGTCATCAAAGGAAATTAACAATACTTTGATAATTTGATGATGAGGATACCCATTACAATATTAATAATCAAACAACCATTTCTATCTGAAATTGAAACCCTTAAAATTATTGCATCGCACTTGGTGAGCCCAAATCGTGAAGATGAAGATTCCATGTACTGGGTTGGTTCGAGCATTGGGAAATTCTCAGTTAAGTCAGCATTGAATTTCATTCGTAACGAAGGAAATGCTCAAGATTATAGAAAATGGGAAATAGTTTGGAAAGCTCCGGTTTCTGAGCGCATCAGAATGTTCATTTGGTTGCGCTCCATGATCGTTTGCTTTCAAATGTTCAACGTGTTGCTCGAAGATTATCAGATGACCCTCGATGTACTAGATGTGGGGCATATGAAGAATCTCTTGATCACATTCTACGTAGATGCCCTCTCTCATATACAATCTGGAACAAGTTGACCGCTCATCCACCCAATTCGTCATTCTGGACACTTCCGTTATGTGATTGGATTATGGACAATCTGAAGACAACTCAGGTAAATAATAACTACAAGTGGCAAATGATGTTTGGCATTACAATATGGTGGCTATGGAAATGGCAGAACAACAAAATTTTTGGACGGGATGAGGATATACCAATCAATCATGTTGGTTTTCTATACACGAAACTAAAAGAGATGCAAAACGCTTTAGTAAGAGACAAGTTGAAGAATCACAGCACTCACAAGGAAAAGACAGAAATGCTTATTCGTTGGGTTGCTCCACCTGTAAGTTGGGTCCTCTTGAACACGGATGGAGCATCGCGAGGGAACCCGGGGGAAGCAGGTAGAGGTGGTATATTGCGAGATTCCCGAGGCTACTTTCTCCGGGCCTTCACCGAGAACTATGGAATTTGCAGGGTTACGAGGGCGGAGATATTAGCCCTTCTACGAGGCATAGTCATGGCTAGGGACGTTGGCATTAGAAAGTTAATTATTAAGCTGGACTCTAAGGTGGTGGTTCGTTTAATGGAAGGAGAGACTATCCATCATAGCCCTGCATTCTACAGCGTGCAAAAATGTCGTGATCTTTTGAGAAGTTCAGATTGGGAAGTGAAAATTGAGCATTGTTATCAAGAATCTAATAGAGCAGCAGATTGGTTGGCAGATCATGGTTGTGAGCAAGTAGAGCGGTTGTGCATGTTTGATTCCCCTCCCCCCGAGCCCCGAGCTTGGTTCAATTATCCTTGAGGAAGAAAATGACAAAGTCGCGAAAACCCATCAGAAAAGGAAGGCTGACGACGTTACACATTCCAAAGTGACGCCGTCACTTGTTGTTTAAGCTGGATGAGATTTAACACACGTTGCTACAGAAATATTTCAAGAGTTTGCACCTGATGGTGTCAGGTGTATTTTGGAGGAAAGAGTCATGTTTTAAGACAACAAGAGACGTCCCAGAACATTTATAAGAGGACGGCATCAAGACTGAAGGTGACTGTGGAAAACTAGAAGGGGGGTTGAATAGTTTTAAGTCTTTTTAATTTTATTATGAAAACTTTGTTTACTATTAAAAACTTTGATTCGATCTTATGTGAACTCAATACTTGGACAATATGAACTAATATATCTAAGTAGCAAATAATTATGCAAGTAAAGAAATGAAATGAAAGATAGGGATGGAAAGATCAAACCAAGACACGGAGGATTTATAGTGGTTCGGCTACGAAGCACCTCTTCTCCCTACTCCACTCCCCAAGCACCAAGCTCGAGAGTTTTCTTCACTATGTCAAAAAGCTCCCTTATGGCGGAGAAAACCTTAAACACCGTTGCTTACACCGATTAACGAGACTAAGCTAAATGTCGAGTTCTAATCCTAGCTAGAACCAATCTCACAACTTCTTCAATATCTTCACAACTTCTTCACGATGTCTTCACAACTTCTTCACGCCTTCTTCACGACTTCTTTACAACTTCTTCACTACTTAGCTCTACTTATTCACACCACTACTTCTTCACACCTTAACTACTTACACACCACAATCTCTTCACAACTTCACTACTTACACACCTCACTAACCTAATCTCTTATGTTCACACCTATCTAACTAATATTCACACCTTATACACAAATGAATGAATAATTTACAAATGATAACACACAAACAACTTAGCTAATGGGATCGCACTAAGTTGTAATACTTTTTGTCTTGATGAATAGAAGTATTCTTCTTTTGCACTTGTATGGTAGAAGCTTGGATCACTTGAAAACAAAAGCTTATGATTATATTATCAAAGGATTAAGAAGGAAGTGAAAGAAGATTTAGATCAGAAAGTTTGGAGTGCAAAAGGTGAGGAAAAAGTCCGGCAGTATTTATAGGCAAAATTTACAGCTGGAGGAGCGTGACCGGCCCCCTTAATTAGGGGCCGGTCCCCTTAATAATTAAGGGGACCGCCCATATAAT
>LBNU01038883.1:10136-31084 GCA_014162995.1 Artemisia annua
AACATTTTTGCCATTTTTGGTTGAAAATTTGAATTCATATATTTATAATGGATTTAATATATTTATTTAATACCAAAAATGATTTTCTAAAAAATATAAATTGTTTGTGACATTTTATAAAAAGTTTAGTGATTAAGTAAATGTTCCTTTGATCATAAAATGCATTAGGCATTTTGTTTATTCATACTTTAAGTGATTAAGTTGTTAAAATGAATATTTATGATTAAATACTTGTTTACGTCATAATCTTACGTTTAATGATTTTACATTTTGTGATTATCAAAACGTAGAGATATCGAAAAATATTAATAACGTTTTTAGGCATTATTTATATCAGCAATCTCCCCCTCTTTGATGATTACAAAATCTAAACTCATTAAATCAAAAATTAATTTTTAGACAAGTATTTAGTGAGTTTTATTCACTTCTCCCCCTTTTTGTAGAATCAAAAAGGTTTTGCTGACAAGTTTCATGTATGAAATATGACGGGATGAAAGCTCCCCTTGATGTGTGCTCCTCCTCGTTCGAGGGCACCAAGGGATCGAGCTATGAAATACTTGCAAGAAAAATATTATAAGCACAAGCATATATAGCAAAATATGGAATACAACACGCATAGCAAACAAATACTAAGGATACATAGCAATACATTCATTAATTCAAAATAATAAGTAAAAGATCCTAATTTGCCAAAGAGAGCCGTCGGACTTGCTTGCAACAAAAGGTTTGTTGATTCTTATTTGAAAGTGAAAATCATAAGCATATAGTATGTTTAGATGGTTGATGATGGAGTGTTTGGAATGAAAGTAGTTTAGTTAGAGTAAGGTTGTTGATCAATGGAGGTATATGTTTGGGTGCATGGATGTTGGAGAGTTTGGTGGTGGAGAGTTAGGAGCGGAAGATGTTGATTGAAGGTTTGGATGTTGTTAAAGTGAGGGTGTTGGATGAGATCTAGTAAGAAGATACTCAATCCAAGTGAAGTGTTCATTCAATGCAATGGTTTGTTTTTGGAGAAAGATGCAACAAGGACAATTGTTGACATGTTTCTCAACTTGGTCCAAGTTGTGGGGTGAAGAAGGAGAGCTAGAAGGAGGTTGATCCAAGGTGCGTTGAGCAAAGTGTAGAGCAAGAAGAGCACTAAGCTCATGGGCTTCCTTGAGTTCTTCAATGAACTTCAACTGTTCGAAGGAAGGTGATGATGGTGGAGTGTGGTTGTTATTTGGGATGGATGTTTGGATATGCAACATAGGAGTAGCATGTGAGTTGGTAGGAAGTGGTGGTAATTCTTTTGGTGGTGGAGACATTTTTGATTTTGGGTAATAATTAATGGATGAAGATGAAGGTATGGAAGAAAAGGGTGTTTCATGAGTGGAGGGTGTATTGGATGGTGCATTGGTAGGTGAAACAAGATGTGAGGTGTTGGTGATGAGATTAGGATTGTGATTTCGAGATTGAGCATGTTTTTCATAAGAATTATTTGGGTGAGATGAAGGTATATTTTTGGAAGTAAAGATGGATGGTTGGTTATTATGATGAGGTTTGTGAAAGGATTCATTGGAATAAGCTTGAGGATTGGGAGTATAGTTGGGAACAAATGTGGGTGGAGGGATTGGGTGAGGACGAGTGAGGAGATATTCAATCCAGGAAATATCTTCACTCAAGTCGAGAATTTATTTTTGAAGGAAAATGCAGCAGGGACAATAGTGGGTGTGGTTTGTAACTTGATCCAAGTTGAAAGAGTGAGGTAAGCAATTTGAGTATGGAGAGGAAGGTGGGGGATGCAAATTGTGTGACAACTTGTATTTTTGGGTCACCATTTAAACTCGAACTTTTACTATTCATTCCCGTAAAAATTACTATTCATATCATACGTTTTACTATCCATTACTTTTGCGTAAATAAAAGTTTATGAGTATTATTTACGTACAACTTCATAAGTTAAGTTGCGTAACCGAGAAACATCATTTGATGCACAACATATAGACTAGAGTTAGTCTGCATATTGCCAGTATCATCATATTCATTTTGGGTCTTGCCTGTGTTTGCATTTTTGGTCGTTCATATTCATTTATTAAATAAACACTTTTACACGATTTTTGCGCATGAACAATATTCTCGATACTCCCAACAATGGTTCTAATATATTGTTATACTCATTACGATGTTACAAAAATTATATTATTAATTTACCTGGTGTTTCAAGACCTGTTACTATATTTTCCGGTATACGCTGATAATTACGTCGAATCACGATATCTCAACACGACAATTATTTTAACACCCGATTCTCATCAGGAATGTAAATTCATAAATTTTACAACGTCGTCACATTTTATTTGATACCGTTAAACTTTATTTCTAGCAAACTCGGTACCCAGTATCCCCTAAAACTAATAATATCTACTAACTATTACACAAAGTCTTAAGAAAATCAAACACAATCCTTCCCATCCATATCATTGACCCCCCCCCCCCCCATCACTTTACTTACATGTTTGACATTTTTTTTACTCTCTTAATTAATGAATGTACCTTTAACCAAAAACCTATCCAATCTATATTTTATAACTTCAATTATACACATAGTTCATGTAAGTGAAAAATAAAATACTCTCTCTTTCTCTCTTGCTCCATCCCACGGCCAAAGGAAGAACACCAAGAGAAATCCACAAAGTTTTCAAGATAAAGTAATAATCTAGTCACATATATACTCCTTGCTAGGATTTTGAAATAAAAATCCCATGGTTTCTTACATAATCATCTCCAAAACAATTCAAGGCATCAAGTAAGTTTCAAGTAAAATTTTTTTTTGATCTTTCCGTACTTTCATTTGATTTATAATATAATGTATTTTCAAGTAGGAAAATGATTGAGAGACCTAAAACTTGTGCCTAATTGTGTGCCTAACATATGTGGAGATATCTTATTGGATTGTGAAGCGGTGGGCCCTATTGTTACAACCAATGAATTATTGACATGCAATTTTAGGCATACAATTAGGCTTAAAATTAGGTCTTCCAATCACTACTCTTTCAAGTATTAGTAGTTAAACATGCAACCTACTTATGTTATTTATACCACTTTACTCATAACTAGTCTCTAACAATAGATCCATAAGTTTCACTAGTAATCTCATGAAACCCACCATGGTTGATGATGTTTAGGACCCCATGACACCCTAAGAAGGTGTATGGTAGGATTGAGTACTTGTGGAGTTGATTGAAAGTGGTTTGGTTATGTTTTGAACACGTTTAGAACCAAGAAAATGAGTTTTAACACTATATATAAACCTACTGTCCTAAAACATGAAATGTGGAAAAGTCAGTAACTCAGGGGATGTTTTGGCTTATATTTCTAGAAAATACTTTCAAAAACGAAACCGTAGGCGTTGGAATGAACAAAAACGAGCTTACCAAGAGAAAGTTATGATTTTTCTAAGTTTAACGACGAAAAACTATTTTATGAAAATATGGGTGCTGTTTGCCGAGATTCGAAGGACAAAACGAGGCGTTAGACGTGATCTAGGAGAGCCGACCTACTGAAAATATGATAGTTCATATTTATACGAAGCCGGGGATATTAGGAACGTAGAAAACGAGCTTATAACGACTGAGATACACGCGTTTGAAACCGACAAAACATATATATTTTCATCAGCACTAATAGAATATTTTCTAAGTATAGAAAAACTGTTTTTGCAAGTAACCATGTTGCGAGCCGATTTTCTCGGTGATCGAGACGCGAATGGACTAAACGTCAATGTTGCGAATTCAAGACATTGTTGCAAGGTTTTCAAAAATGCCGAGCTTGTTTACTAACTCTCAACGTACACTATTTCGCGACTAGTTTTGCGAGGCCATTTGGTCATATTTTCAGGTTATGAAAAATGTCATTTTACGACGAAATCACTATATTTGCCGATAAAACACCAAACGACGATTGTGGAGTATTGTTGCAACGCAGTTACACGAAAAGTGTTTATTAACTTAACGAGACGTCAAAAATATATTTTTCGACGATAAACATTATTTCCAAAACTATACAAGTGGTATCGATAACATACGTGTATGCATGTATAGCATTGTATCGTTGCTTACCTTAGATCATATCATTCATATTAGGTTGCGGGTAGTTTCTGAGCCTCGATTTTCGTGCACACTTTCTTGCATCGTATTACTTATTACTTGAGGTGAGTATTCACGAACCCCTTTTCCTAACTATTTTAATCGCTTTGGGGTGGATGCATGATTATACTTGAACTAAATTGGTTTATATTTTATGAACGTTATTACTTGAACTCTTTGAACATTGTTGTGAACTGTACGATATATATTTAGAACTATTTGACTTTATTTGAATCCTTTGACTATTTTGAACTCTTTTGACTTGTCTTGACCTTATAACTTGTTTCAAACTCTTGAACTTGATTTGAACCTTTGAACTAGAATTAAACTTTTTGAACTCGACTTAAACTCTTGAACTTAATTACGAACGTATGATTTGTTTTGAAATTAATGTACCGTACGTGTTATGACCTAAATTCTCGCCATTTTTGGTGGACCATGCAAAGTCTCGCCGTATCGGTGGAGCGTTCTAAAGTCTCGCCTTATTGGTGGAGCGTGCAAAGTCTCGCCGTATCGGTGGAGCGTTCTAAAGTCTCGCCTTATTGGTGGAGCGTGCAAAGTCTCCCATGTTTGGAGCGTTCTTAATTGTATATAATAGTTGTATGATGTACTGTTCGTACATTCGCATTGTTAGTCTCCTATCAGTAGGTAATATGGATAGCGCTATTAGAGGTCGGCCAACCTCTCGTTCACTATGTTACGAGACGCATATTATTTATTTTAGGGGCTTTGCCTGGCATACATTATTATATATACGTGGTGCTTATATTGTGAACTATTATGACCGCGTGTGCTTGACTACAAGACATACTACTTTACATGCAATGGGTTGTGAACACACAGGTTGCAAGTTTTGTATGGGCGGGATTTGCAACTGAGTGGATTTACAATGCCTTTGCCTTGTGAACTTTCCCAAATGGTTTCTCATATTATATAAAATGTGTGTACTCACCAACTATTTTCATAGTTGACCCGTTTTCTCTAACGCATTTCAGGTGATCGTCAGTAAGCTTTTCTTTAAGGTCTTTGCATAATGAAGTTTTCACATGTCACTAATGATAATTATATACTAAAACGCTATCTTTTGGAAACCAAACTTTATATTTTAATTGCCGATGTTGGCTAAAACAATATTGTAATGATGTACTATTTCCTTTAAATCTTAAATGATGGTATGTTCTATTATCTTATGCTTGTGTTCCTTTCCAGTTACACCTCGTGTTTCCGCTTTAGCGGGGTGTGACAAATTGCGTTGTGCAAGGTGCATAGTATTGAGATCACGAAGATCATGGAGTTGGTTAATTTCTTTACGAAACTTCAAGGTTTCCAAGGAAGATGGTGATGGAGGAATGTTGTTGTTGTTGACATGTAATGTTGGTGGGAAAGAGAGTGAGGTGTTAAGGATGTAATGTTGATTGTTGTTTGGAGGTTAAGATTTTTCAACAAAAGGATTGTTTGGAGGAAATGGATGAAATGTAGGTACGTAGTTGGGAGCATAGGTGGATGCTTGACCATTATGAGGATTGAGGAAGGGTTCATTTGAGTGAGCTTGAGGGTTGAGTGTATAGTTGGAGACATAGGAGGAATTTTGGTGTTGGCTGTTTGACAACATCATTTGGTTCGATGGGCTTTTTATGGATGTTAGGCTTTCTTCTCCAAACGGGTTTCTCGGTCATCTTAGCTAACCTTGAGGTTTTTGGTTTTGGTTTGATGGGAGAGGACATGATGAGATGAGTGGAGATTGTGAGGAATGGAAGTGTTTATAGTGTATGATTGGTGGGATTAAGGATGGAAAAAATTTGTAGATGGATTGGAATAAAATATGTTTGTGAATTTTGGGAAGTATAGGATGAAATGGGCTAAAAAATGAAAAGTTTCTGAAATCCCGACCATCAGATGGCCGGTCCCCTTAAATAGGGGCCGGTCCCCTTAAATATTAAGGGGGCCGCCCATATGTTGGTTCCCAGATTGCTAAAATGGGTTTTTGGCATAAAATTGTAGAAAAAAGTTGTGTTTTTAGGTTTAGTTTCAAGCAAGTCCAATTCTTTGAGGCAATTTTAGCACATAATAACTATGTATGCAAGGCATGTTAATTAAAGAGATTAAGCAAACAAGCAATCTTATCTAGCATGCAACCTACTCATCAAGCAAGTAATATATATGGACTAGGAAACCATGAATTACATCAAGTATATTCTTAATTATATGTAGGTGGGAAGATAAATGAACTATTTGATGGATCCTAATGTGTATCTATGTGCACTAAATGGGAACTTAAGATAGCATGGACTTCTAGACTTGTTACAAACAAAATCTTAATAGACAAACCATGATCCTTTTGATTTGATTTAGTTCACTTATAAACGTCATGTACATAAATATAGATGACGAATATGAGATCACCACGCATGATTTAAAGAAATGTTTTTAGCATTATTCAACAAATGTTTGAAAGTAGATTTTTATGTAGATGTGAAGGTTATTTGAATAAAATAGATTGTGTTTTATTTCAAAATGTGTTTATGAAGAATCGGTAAGATAAAATTTTCCCAATCTTTGACTTTGATCAAAACAGAATTATGGACATAGATTAAGAAGAAAAGTGAAATAGTAAAACATGTTAATAGACAAGTGAAATACCATCTGAAAAATCATTTTTCCAAAATGTAAAGTTTTTTGTATATTTTTAAAGATACTAGATTTTTGACAACAAATACCATTAATCGTAGATTTTAAAAGATGATTGTTAAAGATCTCATACTCAAGAGAATTGGTTAAGGCTATTGTCACATGCTACCCTTTTCTACATATCCTATGATCATAAGGAAGTGATGACGAAATTCTATATGTTTGATGCGAGAGTGTTGAATGGGGTATAACCTAATATCTATAGCTCCTTTGTTGTAGCACGCTTATCTAACTTAATGCTATAGTCTACGAGAGCTTGTTTCATCCATAGTTTTCTAACGCGAGAAATCTAATCTTACTTCTATGTTAGTGATTAATCCACTTAATTAATTTCACTTCATCACCGTGAGTTTTCTAATAGTGGACATAGAAGATTTCCATTTTGAACGTTACAGCTTAAGAGGGCCAAGGGGGAAAAGAACAAGTGATTCTAGGTTATAGGTAGATTCATATAAGTTATAATGGATGTATATATAACTATGCATTATGAACTAAATGGGCATGAAATAACTAGTCATTAATCTAAGCATATATTATAACAATTAGCTTAAAAGGAAAGCGTACCTTTTAGTCTTCAGTAGATTATCTTCAAACACTTCAAGGTGTCTTATTGACTTATAGAAGCCAACCATAGATGAGTTTCCGAATTATTCAATGAGTGACGATTTAGCCACTTGGTCCCCATTGTCTCATTTGTCCAAAATTGTTTGAACCAAATATGGTTTGCATTTGCATGTATGGTGGAAGTATTCCCCAAGGGTTGAAACTTGGTTGATGTGAATAATTCCACATTGGGTGACTACTATTAGGAAAGTTTTGTCTACGTTGATTTCTTCTAGGTTGAGGGGTTTTAAACTGAGGATGAGGATTCTTTGGTCTATTTGGAGGTGGAATTTTTAGATCTTAATTTTGGTTTAGAAAATCCGGTTTCGGCTTTCAATGATGGTTTATAAAAACTTTTTACTTCTTCATCACTAGCGATAGGTATTTTTCTATCTTTTATAAGTATATACTTAGGTTTTGACTCAAATGATTTTTGTTTACTAGATTCACATTCAAACTTTACATTTTTCTTTTCACTAGTTGAAACATTAGTTAAGTTGAATCCTAGACCGGTTTTATCTCCCGAAGTTCCTTGAATACTTATTATTTTCTTAAGTGAGTTACTACTATTTTCAAATTTGTCAAGTTTGGAAATTTCATCTTTAAGTTTTCGTTTTCATTTTTGACTTCTAAACATATTTTACATTCTATAAAAACTTCTTTTCCTTCTTCTAAATGTTGTAGTTTAATTTTTAATTCGAGTACCTCATTTCTAATCGATTATTAGAGTAAATTATACCATTCGTCCCTGTGGTTTGCTACAAATCACTACCATAGTCCCTGATCTTTTTTTCTTGCTTTTTCGCTCCTTATGGTTTACATATTGCACGCTGTCAGTCCTTATCGCTAACTGTCATTATCTTCTCCGTTAGCTCCCAATCGTCAAGTGGCAACGTTAGTCCATTAACCAAATGATCGTTTGCAACATTAGTCCTTTATACTAACGACTGTTTCTAATTAACTCAAATTTTGGTATTCTTAAAAAGAATTCTTTTATCCGATTTTTATCGTTTTCGCACGTTTTCATGTGTTTTCTTAGTTCTCATCCGTTTTTATACATTTTATTCCGTCTTTATACGTTTTCAACTGTTTTCTTACGTTTACATTCGTCTTTATAGGTTGCCATATGGTTTTATCCGGTTTTTTTCTGTTTTTCGCCCGTTTTCATGCGTTTTCTTACGTTTTCGTCTGTTTTATACGTTTTTGTCCGTTTTTATATGTTTTCATCTGTCTTTATATGTTTTCTTCTGTTTTTATACGTTTTCCTTCGTTGTTTATGCTTTTGTCCGTTTTTCTTATGTTTGCATCCGTTTTTAAACGTTTCATCCATTTTTATACGTTTTTGCTCGTTTTCTTATGTTTTCACCCATTTTCTTACGTTTTCTTACGTTTATGTCTGTTGTTATACGTTTTTGTCTGTTTCTATACGTTTTCGTTTAATTTTATACATTTTTCTTGCGTTTTCATAGGTTTTTATCCATTTCGGTTTCATATGTGTTTATACACTTTCATCGCAAGAAAACGTAATAAAACAAGCATAAACGTATAAAAACAGATGAAAGCATATAGTAAATTGCAAGAAAAACGTATAAAATAGACGAAAATGTATATAAACGGACGAAAACGTATAAAAATTGATGAAAACATATAAACACAGGTGATAACATAAGAAAACGAATGAAAATGTATAAAAACAGATGAAAACCTATAATAATGGATGAAAACATATAAAAACAGATAAAATTGAATAAAACGTAAGAAGAATGTATAAAAGCGTATGCAAACATATATAAACGAATGAAAAAACAGATAAAAATGTATAAAAGCGGATGAAAACGTAAGAAAAACGGACAAAAGCATAGAAATAGGAGGAAAACGTATAAAAACAGACAAAAACGTATCAAAATGGATAAAACCGTATGAAAACGTATAAAACGGATAAAACGTAAAAAAAACAGAAGAAAACGTATACACATGGACAAAAATGCATAAAGACGGACGAAAACATATAAAAACGGACGAAAACATATAAAATGGACAAAAGCGTATGAAAACATAAGAAAACGCATGAAAACTGGCGAAAATGTAAGAAAATAGGCGAAAACAATAAAAACCAAAATTTGAGTTAATTAGAAACGGCCGTTAGTATAAAGGACTAACGTTGCAAATGATCATTTGGTTAATTGACTAACGTTGCCACTTGACGATTGGGAGCTAACGGAGAAGATAATGACAGCTAGCAATAAGGACCGACAGCGTGCAATATGTAAACCATAAGGAGCAAAAAAGCAAGAAAAAATGATTAGAGACTATGGTAGTGATTTGGAGCAAACCACAGGGACGAACGGTGTAATTTACTCCGATTATTAATATGTTTAGTGATTTATTTTTAGCCATGACTTTTTGACCTAATTTGCATAACCTATTATATTCATTATCTAGGTCTTTTTCGTCTAATGATTGATTTTCGTCACTAAAGTATTTGGTTTCGGAAAGTACCTCAATGGATGCCTTGGCTATAAGACACTTCTCCTCCTTTGTAGTTTCTTTCTCATCTTCATCGCTTTCACTCCAAGCTCCTCCAACGAACGACTTTTGATTTTGATCTCTTGACATCATTGGACATTTTCCGATGAGATGATTTGGATCACCACATTTGAAGCACTTCCTTTCACTCTTGCTATTTTTGTCATCTTTATTTCTTTAAGGTGCTTTCCTTTCATCATGCGGTTTTCTAACGAATCTTCCTCGCCTTTTGAAGAATTTTTGATGTCTCTTACGGCCATGGCATATTCTTCGTCATCACTTTTGGAGGTTGAGCTATCCTCGTCACTAGATTCCTTCCTAGCTTTCAACGCAATTGACTTGCTTTGCTCTCTTTCTCCTTTGACCATCTCGGAGTCTTTCTTTATTATTGCTTCGTAGACTTTCAAGCTGTCGATTAACTCGTCAAGTTGAAGAGTTGACAAGTTCTTCGATTCTTCAATCACCGTAACTTTAGCTCGCCATTTTGGATGAAGAGCCCTAAGAAATTTTCTAACAAAATTCTTACTAGAAAAATTCTCATCAAGTGCTTTTAAACTTGTGATGATAGTGTTAAACCTAGCAAAAGCATTATCAATTGATTCCTCTTCTGGAATCGTAAATTGCTCATATTGTTGAACAAAAAGATCTATTTTGTTATCTTTGACTTGACTATTACCTTGGTGAGTTATTAGTGAAGAGTTCCAAATTTCTTTTGCGGTTTCACACATAAAGATCGTTTCGTATTCTTTACGTGGTAACGTATTATAAATAACCATTTTAGCTTCATTATTTTTGGCAAGTTTTCTTATTAAATCATCATTTTGTTTTTCAAAAGGTACTATTTCATCCTTTATAGTTTCGGGATTATTTTGAATGGGGAGAAAATCACCAAAGGTAATAACATGCCAAAGATCAAATTTCAAATAGTGGTGGTCTTTGCATAGATTGCCATCACTTTCAAATAGTGGTAGTCTTTGCATAGATTGCCCTTCTAAATATTTTTCCGATTCCATAGGTCGATTCAAGTTTTAAAATACAATATATTTTAAAAATCTTGTTTGACGTGGCTATTGATACCAATCGTGGAAAACTAGAGGGGGGGGGGGTTGAATAGTTTTAAGTCTTTTTAATTTTATTATGAAAGCTTTGTTTTAAAACTTAGTTTACTTTTAAAAACTTTGATTCGATCTTATGTGAACTCAATACGTGGACAATATGAACTAATATATCTAAGTAGCAAATAATTATGCAATTAAAGAAATGAAATGAAAGATAATGATGGAAAGATCAAACCAAGACACGGAGGATTTATAGTGGTTCGGCTACGAAGCACCTCTTCGCCCTACTCCACTCCCCGAGCACCAAGCTCAAGAGTTTTCTTCACTATGTCCACAAGCTCCCTTATGGCGGAGAAAACCTTACACACCGTTGCTTACACCGATTAACGACACTAAGCTAAATGTCAAGTTCTAATCCTAGCTAGAACCAATCTCACAACTTCTTCACTACTTCTTCAATATCTTCACAACTTCTTCACGATGTCTTCACAACTTCTTCACGACTTCTTCACAACTTCTTCACTAGCTCTACTTATTCATACCACTACTTCTTCACACCTTTACTACTTATACACCACAATCTCTTCACAACTTCACTACTGACACACCTCACTAACCTAATCTCTTATTGATGAGACGAAAAGTGTTACGCTTTTAGGGGGTCATTTAATCCCTAATTCGTATAAATGTGATCAAATATTGCCCTAAATCGTTTCTTTTGTCATTTTAGGTACTTTTGAGAGGAATTCTGGAAAACATGCATATTCGGACGTTTTTGGAGCATAAAAGTGAAGAAAACGACAAAGTCTCAAAAGTTGAAGATTTACAACCCGACGGCGTCAGAAGTCACAAGGTGACGCCGTCAGAAAGTCTTGACAAAAGAGTGGAAATCAATTATCAAATGACGGGCCAGAGGAAAATTGGGATTTAACACCTGACGCCGTCAGGTGTTAGGAAAAGTAGGCCGTCAGGAGTAAAGTTAAAGAGTGACGGCCCAGAAGGTTTTATAAGGTGACGGCGTCAGAAGTGGATCTAGGCCATCCGAGAAACCTAATGGCGGCGAGCTGACGGCGTCAGCCCTTATAACCTGACGCCGTCAGAGTGTAAAATCTATATATAGTTTTCTAATTTTCATTCATTAGTGTGGAACTTTGTGGAGAACTTTTAGGGCAAACCCTAAAGACGAATTTTCTGTACTTTTTAGGGTTTCCAACCCTTGGAACCCTCATGCTTAATTAAAGATAAGTCTTCACTTTAATTCAATCAATATGTCTATGTGTTGGTTGATTATCTCTTTTGCTTGTCTTTTAATTAACATGTGTAGCTAAATTCTCTAGTGTTTGCTTAGATCTAATGAAACCTAACTATTAATTATTGGTTGATTGGTGTGTGTTGTTGTTTGTTGGGATGATTGTTCCATCAATGTTAGGCTCAAGAAAACTGGCCAACCTCCTTTATGGTAACGTGCTTGAACGTCTTGGGAAACATGTAGCCAAGGCATACTAGGCTATTAAGGTAGTATTTAACGCATGAGCCACTGTTTACAACCCCTATGGTTGTGCCGTGCATGGCATAGGGCGAGATAAGAGCTCATAGAATTGGAGAGATATGTATGCCACTCCATGAGTTATTAGGAATACACCCTTCATCCACACAAGTAACACACATATCAATTAACCGGTAAAAGATAGTTAGGGAGTAATGAAATCTAAGTAAACACAATTTTCTCCATATTGTTTTCACAACCACAATAGTTTAGATATTTATTTTATTTTAATTTGCATAAGTAGTAAACTTGGGTTAGTTGACTAGCAACTAATTCCGCCCTTCCTCTAAAAACCGAGATTTTAATTGCTTTCAAAAAAATATAAAAATACAAAAAGAATCTTCCTTCCACCCTTAGACCTATTAGAGTAGCTTTTCTATCCTAACGAACACTATTCCCTGTGAGAGAACGATCAATCCCCCGTACTTACCACTATCCTATACTACATCGGTCAGGTACACTGCCTGGTGGGGTTGTAAGCCTCTTGAGATCCCTCGAGAGGTAAAACCTGTTGTAAGGTCACAAAACCACGCATCAAGTTTTTGGCGCCGCTGCCGGGGAATAGTTATTGTTTAGGTAGAATTTTTATTTCTTTAGGTCTACTCACTAGATTCCTTTCTAGTGAGATTTTTATTTTCTTTTTCTAGGATTTTCTTTAGTCTATCTTTTTCTTCGTGTTTTTGTTCGTAATCTTTACCATCCGCCATCATGGAAGGTGGTAACATCCTTGATCCCAACAACCTAATTCAACCAAACCACCCACCACAACCAAACCAACCTCCTAGACCCCGCACCTTAGGAGAGTATTCCCGACCTAGCCACCTTGGCTATCGAAACACCATTGAGCTCACTCAAGGAGCCAATGTCACTCCCTTGCGATCCGACACCATCCGGTTGGTGCAAAGCGGATGCGCATTCCATGGACTTCGTTCCGAAGATCCAAACCAACATCTCAAGGATTTCCTCAAAATCGTAGATTCCATAGACCTTGATGTTGCAACTCGAGAGACGACCCGATTGCGTCTCTTCCAATTCTCTCTACGGGACCAAGCTAGTCAATGGCTTGAGCGACTTCCCGCAGGATCCATCACCTCTTGGGACGATCTCACAACTCGTTTCCTTGCTCAATTTTTCCCACCGGGGAGAACTACCAAGCTAAGGAATGATATCTTGGCGTTCCAACAACGCCAAGGCGAAACCCTCTACGAGGCATGGACTCGATTCAAGGACTTACTCCAAAAAGTCCCTCATCATGGCATAGACCTTTGGCTCCAAGTCCAAATCTTCTATGACCACATCAATCTCCACACGAGGCAAACCATTGACCAAGCGGCCGGTGGCAAGCTACGTGATCTAAGTGCGGAACAATCATGGGATCTCCTAGAAGACCTTGCTCTATATGACAACGAAAGTTGGAATGATCCCCGTGATTTGAATAAAATGGTCAAGGCAATATCTTTGCCTGCGAATAATTCAAGCACTTCCGACCGTAGGATCATGGAACTTGAAGACCAAGTCAAGTTTCTCATGAAATCCTACGAAGCTCCTAAACCTTCAAGCCAAGTGAGAGAACGATCAATCCCCCGTACTTACCACTATCCTATACTACATCAGTCAGGTACACTGCCTGGTGGGGTTGTAAGCCTCTTGAGATCCCTCGAGAGGTAAAACCTGTTGTAAGGTCACAAAACCACGCATCACTTATGTTCACACCAATCTAACTAATATTCACACCTTATACACAAATGAATGAATAACTTACAAATGATAACACACAAACAACTTAGATGATGTGATCACACTAAGTTGTAATACTTCTTGTCTTGATGAATAGAAGTATTCTTCTCTTGCACTTGAATGGTAGAAGCTTGGATCACTTGGAAACAAAAGCTTATGATTATATGATCAAAGGATTAAGAAGGAAGTGAAAGAAGATTTAGATCAGAAAGTTTGGAGTGCAAAAGGTGAGAAAAAAGTCCAGAAATGAACCAGTATTTATAGGTAAAATTTACAGCCGGAGGAGCGTGGCCGGTCCCCTTAATTAGGGGCCGGTCGACCGCCCTTATAATTAAGGCCCCCCCCCCCTGAACGGCTATAAATTTTGTCTTTTACTGGGGAAGGTTTTTCTGGAACATTTTTGCCATTTTTGGTTGAAAATTTGAATTCATATATTTATAATGGATTTAATATATTTATTTAATACAAAAAATGATTTTCTAAAAAATATAAATTGTATGTTGATGCGTGGTTTTGCAACCTTACAACAAGTTTTACCTCTCGAGGGATTTCAAGAAGCTTACAACGCCACCAGGCAGTGTACCTGACCGATGTAGTATAGTGTAGTGGTAAGTACGGGGGATTGATCGTTCTCCACAGGGAATAGTGTTCGTTAGTTATGAAAAACTACTCTAATAGGTCTAAGGGTGAGGGAAGATTATTTTTGTATTTTTTATATTTTATGAAAGCAAGTAAAATATCGGGTTTGAAGGAGTGGGCGGAATTAGTTGCTAGCCAACTAACCCAAAAACTACTATTGCAAATAAAATAAAATAACAAGAAAATAAAAGGTTGTGAAACTTATATGGAGAAAAGTGTGTTTACTTAGATTTCCTTACCCCCTAACTATCTTTTACCGGTTGGTGGTGTGTATTAATTGCGTGGATGACGGGTGTATTCCATAATACCATTCATGGGGTGGCGTTCGTACTTCCCCAACTCTATAAGCTCCTACTTCACTCCTATGTCGAGCCGGCTAAGAAGCTCCTAACATGGGATCATTAGAATTCGCTCATGCATTAAATACAACCATAATAACCTAGTACGCATTGATTCATGTTTCTTAAGACGTTCAAGCAAGTTACCGTATAGGAGGTTAGCCAGTTTTCTTAAGCCTAACATCGATAAACAATCATCCAATACAATTAATAACACACCAACAACCAATAATCAATAGTTAGGTTTCATTAGATCTAAGCAAACACAAGATAAATCTAGCCTAGCATGTTAATTGAAAGACAAGCATAAGATATAATTAACCAACACATAGACATATTGATTAATTTGAAGGGAGACTTATCTTTAATTGAACATGGAAGAATCAAGGGTGAAAAACCCTTGAAAAAGCTGACAAAATCGTCTAGGGTTTGTTCCCTAAAAGTTGCACACTAATGAATGAAAAATAGAAAAGTATATATAGAAAATACACTCTAACGTCGTCAGCTTATACATCCTGATGCCGTCAGCTTGCCGCCTCTAGGTTTCTCGGATGGCCTAGATCTACTTCTGACGCCGTCACTTGTAAACTCGAGCTGGGCCGTCTCTCTTTAGCATTACACCTGACGGCCTAGGATTATTAACACCTGACGCCGTCAGGTGTAAACATCACAATTCTTGCTTAGGGCGTCTGGTACAGTCTGAACTCCACTCCTTTGTCTGCATGGCTGACGGCGTCACCTTGTGACTCTGACGCCGTCAGGAAGAATTTTTCAGCATTCTTTTGAGACTTGTCATTTTCTTCACTTTATGCTCCAAAAACATCCAAAATGATGTGTTTTCCAGAATTCTTCTCAAAAGTACCTAAAATGACAAAAGGAACGATTTAGGGCAATATTTGATCATATTAACACGAATTAGGGCTTAAATGACCCCCTAAAACGGGTACACTTTTCACCTCATCAAATACCCTTACACTTGAGATTTGCTTGTCCTCAAGTAAATAGGCTTTTATTCCAATCAAAATATGAGTTAGGGGTCATTTAACACTAATATAAAAGTAATTTCATCAAATAGTTACTCGACCCTAATCATATAATAAGCACGGAAATCATACACTAGCACCTCACAAATAGTGTTTGGATACTCTCATCTCTCGGGTGTTATAAACCTATGCAACTACATTTGAAATGGAATAAAATCACTCACTACCTGTCATGACAAATAGATTACCATAGGCTTGGCAGAGGATCAATTACTCCTCCACTAGGCGTAAGCACCTAAGATAAACTATCAAAGAGGGCTTTCCATAGGGTTGTAATGTAAGGTGTAGGGATATGATAAACACGGTTTGGTTGGAATAAAGGGTATTTTACTGGTGGCAAGTTAATTATCATGATCAAATACATGTACTATACAATGTTGCTAAGCCAAGACTCGACTCAACTTAAGCTAAAAACGAAATAACAAAAACATAAACAAACATAAAAAGAAACGGGATGGTAGTCCGTATGTTTTTTTCTACTTCTCTTTTTCTCATTTTTTTTTGTATTTTTCTTGATTTTTTTTATTATTTAATTTTTTTTGCATACACTCTTGCCCTACCATCCAAGATAATACATCATAGGGGCCTCGGTTCTCCCCTTACACTTGAACTTTTACATACTTTACAAATAACTAATCTAATGACTCGAATTAAGATAATCGAAACACTTGGAGTACTTTTTAAAATATTTAGCACATATGGGGGTAATAATGATGTTCTTCCCCATTACTCCATTAAACTAGTACTTTACCCATGAGTCCCAATCGTCCCAAAACAATATGTACAAGATATGACTCGACTTAGCAACCATGTAATCAATTAGATAATTAACAAAGGGTTTAACACAAATGTTGTCACAATAATGCACTAAAGATGAGTGCATACAAGGTGGGCTAAGGCGATTTGGGTGTACATTTAAGTGGGGTGTAACAAATTCTCACTTTGAGTAAGATGCTCAAAGGTCGAAACGAAAAGATAGGCTCTGAGGGGTGTACTAGGGGTATCGTGTACCAAAAATGGGTACAACGCAAAGGGTGTGGGAGAATTACTTGACCAATGTAGCCAACGTAATTATAACAAAAACACGGGTGTAAAACAAGGGGTTAATCCTAATGCCTCTTATCATGTAGTAGATCTAACTACACGAATGTAGTCTCACTTGTGGATTTGAGATGGTCCTAACGCAAGTTCTAGAATCTAAGTGCTACCGGTACACACATCATAGCATAAATGCTTTTCCTACCAATTCTAGGGGCGAACCTCACATATTTGGGGTGGAAAATTTTTTAGTGGTACGGTTTTTTGTGCTAGTCATATAATTTCCTATCCATGAGACGCTTATTAGGACCAAAGTTTCACTTCTAAATGTTGTAAAAAATTTTAAATTGGCGCTAAAATTGCCCTAACAAATATTTCTCTCGGTTTTATTACAAATTTACTATCAAACAAACAAAAATCAAGCGCAATTGCATTCTCTAAGGTGTCTTCATTTACCCCCCTTACACTTAAACCGAACATTGTCCCCAATGTTCACATAAAAGATGTAAAAGTAATGAAAATGAAAGAATGAAACAAATACTCCCCTGATTCGTTTGGTGTGGATAGTGAGGTAACATGGTTAGATCTTCTTCCAAGAAAGATGAACGCTCAAAGCTTCCCTTCCGAAATATAAATCATCTCCTTGTCCAAAATAACCTGTTAACCTGAAAAACAATAAAGGCGAACCTCGCGTAAAATCGGCGGTATAATCTATAATAGGATATAATGCTTGTGGAATGAATGTTTTTGCAGAATTCCTGGAGATTATAAGTTAGAGAATTAACAAAACTTTTTATGATTCCGGAAGAAAAACAAAACTTTCAAAAATTTCAGAAAATTACTGCCTGACGCCGTCAGGTTGTAATGCCTGACGCCGTCAGAAATGATCTGACAGAATTCTCATGTTAAGTTTCCGGAAAATTTCTGGAAAAACTATACCTTACTTCCTGGAATTCCTGCAAAAATATCATTATGACTCGATACAAGCATTTGACTCAAACAAGTACTAATATGCATGTTAATTTACATTGTTATGATTCATGTTCATTCGTTCTTATAAACCGATTTAGATTTCCCTTACACTTATCTTTTGCAAAATACCTTTATATGTAGTTAAGACGAAGTTAAAAACAAAATAAAGCATTTTCACAAGTTAGTTTTTGAAGCATGAATCAATAACAAGAAAAATAACATACATACGGAAACAAATAAAATCAAACAAACAAATAAATAAACACAAAGCAAATAAAGCTTGGGTTGCCTCCCAAGAAGCGCTTTTCTTTATTAACGAGTCTTGTAGCTAGACTCAAAGTCACCGTACATTACGTGACTCCATCGTTGGTCACGGTTTCTAGGTCATCCTCTTGTCCGGTTTTATAATCCGGTCCTAATTTCAAACAATCCTTGTAGAAACCGAATATCCTTTCCATGACATAGTCTACTCCCCTACGTCTATCCTCATCATTCCTATAGTAGACCGCTTGTTTAAGCTCCTTTTCAACGTTTGACAAGTGTTGGAATTGCTCTATCTTATATGGCATTTGGTAGTTCACTTCATCGGTCTCATCCTTAAATTTAACTATCCCTAAGGAAGGTTCATAAGTCATTCTAGAGACCTCAATAAACGGTTTTCCCAAGACTACTTGAGTTAAACTTGCATCGACTATTGGGCGGATATCTTCTACAATCACAAAGTCGGTGACATAGGTGAAGTTCCCTACATAAACCGGTAATCCCCTAACTCTTCCCGTGAAGTTACTAATCCATCCCTTATCGGGGAATACCCTATACCTAAGTTGATTTTTCATTATCAAGTTGTATTGGGCTCTAGTCATGATGTTTATGGGCGATCTAGGGTCGATGTAAGCTTTCCACACATGCAAATGTCCAATGTTGCATGGTATGTTGAGATTAGAAGGGTCGCCCGTTTTGATAATCGGGTTACCTAGGAAGTATGGTGTCTCGGAGTCATCGAATAAATCCTTATGGTATGCCCGTTCTTCTCTAGTTGGTAACTTATTGAAGTAGTCCTCTCCATCATCTACTTCTTCAATCTTGCTTACCCTACTTTCCTTATCTACCTCGACTTCCTTAACTTCATCCTTAGGTTCATTATTTTCCTCACTCCTATCAATTGGTCTAATAGTGACAACGTTGACGAAGTGGACATGTTTGGATGAAGAAGGGTCCTTGATTTGGGGTCCGCTATTAGTGGTCCTAGCGTCCTTATGTGGAGGTGATAGCACTTGGTTGGTAAGGGCCTTCAATAAGTTGTCAATCTTATTGGTCATCTCTACTTGTTGTTGATTAAATTCGGATGTGAATTTAGCTATACGAGCTTCTTGAGATGCCATAAAATTGGACATCAATCCTTCAAAGTTATTGGTACTACCATAGTTGTTGGAAGGATTGTTGTTGAAGGTACGGTTCGAGGAAGGACCGTTGGGTTGAAAACGATTAGGTGGGTTGGAAGAATTGTTTTGGGGCACGTTTTGGTTTGACTTCCACCTAAGGTTTGGGTGATTTTTCCATGAGGGGTTGTATGAATCACCGTAAGGGTTTGGCTCGGGTTTGAAAGTGTACCACTTGTCTCCCGCTCCGTCGGTACGCGAGGATGCGTAGTACGCAAAAGCTTGTTCGGGGAGTTCCATGCAATCACGAGTGTCGTGGGGACCACTACATAATTCGCATAAAGAAGTGATTTTGTTCACTTGGCTTGAAGGTTTAGGAGCCTCGTAGGATTTCATAAGAAACTTGACTTGGTCTTCAAGTTCTATGATCCTACGGTCAGAAGTGCTTGAATTATTCGAAGGCAAAGATATTGCCTTGACCATTTTATTCAAATCACGGGGATCATTCCAACTTTCGTTGTCATAGAGAGCAAGATCTTCTAGGAGATCCCGTGATTGTTCCGCACTTAGATCACGTAGCTTACCACCGGCCGCTTGGTCAATGGTTTACCTCGTGGGGAGATTGATATGGTCATAGAAGATTTGGACTTGGAGCCAAAGGTCTATACCATGATGAGGGACTTTTTGGTGTAAGTCCTTGAATCGAGTCCATGCCTCATAGAGGGTTTCGCCTTGACGTTGTTGGAACATCAAGATATCATTCCTTAGCTTGGTAGTTCTTCCCGGTGGGAAAAACTGAGCAAGGAAACGAGTGGTGAGATCATCCCAAGAGGTGATGGATCCGGCGGGAAGACGCTCAAGCCATTGACTAGCTTGGTCCCGCAGAGAGAATTGAAAGAGACGCAATCGGGTCGTCTCTCGAGTGGCAAAATCAAGGTCTATGGAATCTACGATTTTGAGGAAATCCTTGAGATGTTGATTTGGATCTTCGGAACGAAGTCCATGGAATGCGCATCCGCTTTGCACCAACCGGATGGTGTCGGATCGCAAGGGAGTGACATTGGCTCCTTGAGTGAGCTCAATTGTGTTTCGATAGCCTTGGTGGCTAGGACGGGAATACTCTCCTAAGGTACGGGCTCTAGGAGGTTGGTTTTGTTGTTGTGGTGGGTTGTTGGGATCGAGGATATTACCACCTTCCATGATGTCGGATGGTAATGGTTACGAACAAAAACACGAAGAAAATAGATAGACTAAAGA
>LBNU01038883.1:31632-45465 GCA_014162995.1 Artemisia annua
ATAAATCTAGCCTAGCATGTTAATTGAAAGACAAGCATAAGATATAATTAACCAACACATAGACATATTGATTAATTTGAAGGGAGACTTATCTTTAATTGAACATGGAAGAATCAAGGGTGAAAAACCCTTGAAAAAGCTGATAAAATCGTCTAGGGTTTGTTCCCAAAAAGTTACACACTAATGAATGAAAAATAGAAAAGTATATATAGAAAATACACTCTGGCGGCGTCAGCTTATACATCCTGACGCCATCAGCTCGCTGCCTCTAGGTTTCTCGGATGGCCTAGATCTACTTCTGACGCCATCACTTGTAAACTCGAGCTGGGCCGTCTCTCTTTAGCATTACACCCGACGGCCTAGGATTATTAACACCTGACGCCATCAGGTGTAAACATCACAATTCTTGCTTAGGGCGTCTGGTACAGTCTGAACTCCACTCCTTTGTTTGCATGGCTGACGGCGTCACCTTGTGACTCTGACGCCGTCAGGAAGGATTTCCAGCATTCTTTTGAGACTTTGTCGTTTTCTTCACTTTCTGCTCCAAAAATGTCCAAAATGATGTGTTTTCCAGAATTCTTCTCAAAAGTACCTAAAATGACAAAAGGAACGATTTAGGGCAATATTTGATCATATTAACATGAATTAAGGCTTAAATGACCCCCTAAAACGGGTACACTTTTCACCTCATCATATGTGAAATTTTATTAAAAATCTAGTGATTAAGTAAATGTTCATTTGATCATAAAATGCATTTGGCATTTTGTTTATTCATACCTTAAGTGATTAAGTTGTTAAAATGAATATTTACGACTAAATACTTATTTACGTCATAATCTTACATTTAATGATTTTACATTTTGTGATTATCAAAACGTAGAGATATCGAAAAATATTAATAACGTTTTGAGGCATTATTTATATCAACAGTGACGGCATCAGAGGCTACTACGTGACGCCATCAGAACGACGACTTGCACACGAGGAAACCCTAATGGTGGCGAGCTGATGATGTCAGAACACATAAGCTGACGCCGTCAGAATTGTATTCCTATATATATATATATATATATATATATATATATATATATATATATATATATATATATATATATATATATATATATATATATATATATATATATATATATACATATATATATATATACATATATATATATATATACATATATATATATATGGGGAAATCTTCCCTACATCCATGTGTAGCCAATTAGCTACACATCCCTTTGTAAAATCTTTTAAAAATGTACAGTTCAGCCCCTGTGATTTACTGCAGGGGCTGAACTGTATATTTTTAAAGTTTTTTACAAAGGGGATGTGTAGCTAATTGCCTACATCAAGGTGTAGCTAACATATCCCCATATATATATATATATACATATATATATATATATATACATATATATATATATACATATATATATATATAGATATATATATATATATATATATATATATATATATATATATATATTCGTATGTTTTTCATTGTAAAGTGTGACATCTTGGGGTAACATATTGTGACAGCCTTGGTACGAATTTTGTAGCTATTGTTAGGGTTTTCTAACCCTTGAACTTCATGTTTTAATAAGAGATAAGTATTCCCTTTAATCATTCGTTATGTCATTTGATTAATTGTTTATCTTCTTTTTTCTTTAACATGATATCTTAATTTACTTAGTGTTTGTTTAGATCTAATGAGACATAGTTGTTGATTATTGTTTTGTTGTCTATTGTTTAGTTGATTACTTCGCGTTAGGCTAAGAAAACTGGCTAACCTCTTATATGTAACTAGCTTGAACGTCTTAGAAACGCAACCCTAGAGTGCACTATTGGTTTTTCTCGTTGTATTTATTGCATGAATCGAGGTTGTTGATCCTAGGAATACTTAATAGACTTTAAGGTTTTAGGGGAGATTAATTTTCATAGAGTTGGGGACTTCGGCATCTCCCCACGACCAATATTAAGGAATACAACGTTTCAACTAAGATAAGGACGTGACAATTCAATAAATCGATAGGAAATAACTAGGGAGTAGTTAAATCTATGTAAACACGTTTTCCCTATCCTAAGAAGTCACCACAATTTACTTTTCTTGTTTCTAATTAGTTTTTAATTAATATAATTAGTTTTTGGGTTAGTTGACTAACAACTAATTTCGCCCACTCTTTCAAACCGAGATTTTACTTGCTTTCATAAAATATATAAAAAATGTACAAAAAGAATCATCCTCACCTCTAGACCTATCTCGTCATACATCTTAACCTAACGATACTATTCCCGTAGAGAACGATCAATCCTCTGGATTTACATATACTACACTACAACGGTTAGGTACACTGCCTAGAGGATTGTAAAACCTTTTGCGAGGTCTTACAAAACTCGCATCAGTGTGCTAGTGGGGTTGTCAGGTGGATTTAATGGTGGGAATAGTGAAATGATGAAAATACCCTCACGTGCATCGCACTTGATGACATCAAATAAGTACATTATATTGTCATCATTTATCCTATTTAATTGACTTGTTTTATTATGTTATGTATGAGAATTGACACTTGATTGTTTACTTTAGTGATTCTCAGGTAAAAACAAGCAATTGGTCAAACTTGGCGATTTTGGACGAAATATGGAGCAAATTAATCAAGATGTAAAAGTCTACTGAAATCATGGAGATACGCCGCGTCATTCTAGATAGATGCGCCGTACGATCATACTTAGATGAATTCGAAGACCATTACCTAACTTTGAAGAATGCGCTGCATATGAAACTTTAGTCAACGAAGAAGATCCAACTTATTCTACTACAGATACGCCGCATTACAATATTGACATACGGTGTATTACTATCAAGACTTCACCAAATACAATCTAAGACGCTGAAGGACATGCGCCGCATAAAGATTCAAGATACGCCGCATCTGAAGATGGTGTACGAATATTCTAGAATATAATAATCTTGGACCCCACGCGAAGTTACCTAGATGCGCCGCATGTACTTAGTTGATGCGCCGCATCGTGCCCTCAGACAGAAACTATAAATACACCATCATAACATACGAATTTTGTGTGCAACCACACCCTAAGGAGACGAATTCAGACGAAAAGGCAACACAAGACACACCTCAAACGAAGATCTTAGAGCAGTAAGAAAGTCCTGCATGTGTATAATTCATTAAGTAGTTTTGTTTTATTGTATTAGTAAACTTTAATCTATCAGGATTGATAGGCTTGTGGCCGCCATACTGCTCCCTTTAAAATTGCTTTCCCATCGATTAAAAGTTTATATGATGTTTTTTTGGTTCTTTTTATATGTGCTTTGATAACATATGTGTCTAGCTGTGTTTTTCTTCGGCTGCCATACCCCCTCCATGCTTACTTATCCAGTGCAAATTAGCTAAGTGAGATAGGCATAAGTGATCATTAAGGGTTTACTCGCCTGTACTTAAGATCCAACGAGACAGACAAGATTACGATACTCATCATATAAACTAGCAATAAAACAAGTGACAAGCTACTTAACCATAGGACTGACCTTCTATCTGTATCTATTATCTATCCGTGTACGTGTTAGCCATTCGCTGATTTGTTCTCATTAGTTTTACTTTTCTGTCAAATCTACTCAAACTATGCTAGTCTCTCAGACTAAACCCCCTTGCGTTAGATTAGGTTGTAAAACTAACTTAGAATATTAATACTGATTAAGTTAACTAGATATTACGTTCCACTCTTAGTGATCGACACTCTGCTTACCACTATCTACATACTGATCGGGTAAACTGCTCGTAAGTGTGTGTGTTATAGGATAAGTCAGCTAAATATAAATTTAAAACTTGAATAGGCATAAAACACCTCTATACTACACGTGACACAACACGCATCAGCACCTAAGGACTAACTAACGTGAAAAACTAACGAGCGTTAGCCAAAATCAGGTTTTTGCATCTACAGTAACCCTTCAAGGGCATAACTCGCATAAAAATGAAACTTTGGGGGACATTTCTTGCAGATATTTTTTGCGGACATTCTTTGCAATTTTCGGAAAATTCAGGGACATTTTTACAGTTTTTTTTTTTTTTTTTTTTTTTTTTTTTTTTTTTTTTTTTNATTATTATTTTTTAAGATTCTACCAATGTGCTTTTTTTTCAATTTATAAACGAATTGAACAACCAACACCCGATCGCTAATCTTTGGGAGAATGTTTGCATATTGTTATAGTGTCATTACACTTTCTACAAACTGACATAATGCATTTCAATTGATGTATGTGAGGCCACAAGCGACGGTGGTCGATTGCTGAATTCAGGGACGAGATTCGAACTACATATACCCTTTTGATTGATTGAAACAAGCCATCAAATATCGTTATGTAAGGTTAAAAATTTATAATGTACTGATCTTATAATTAAATTCCAATTTTTTTAATTTTGCTTTTTAAGCATAAAAAATAAAACCAATTTTTTCATAAAATTATTAAATGGTCTAACTGGATCTCCACTAGGTCATCATGTATATCCTAGTACAAGGTCTTTTTAACACATGAACAAAACCGTCAAAAAAATAAAAAAATCCCACCCAAATCATCATCATTATACAAATGCCAACACTTGGATCCAAACCCCTCGTTCATTCATTCTTCAAACACACGCGCGCGCACATACACACACACACACACTGTTACGACCCAAGATTATGTCATGAGCTAAGTTATTTTTATTTATCTTACTTGTTATGTCATGTGTGTCATGGACGAAGCCCGTTATCATTATTAGGTTAATTGTCATCACCCTAAGGTTATAAGTATCGAACTATTATAATGAGAATCATCATGGTTTCAATTCAAAAACAATTCTCTTTTCCTATCCTTAATTCTTAAGGAGCTCGCGCCCGCTTGAAGTGGTGCCCTATCTCGATACAATCTTAATGGGTCGTATCAATTGGTGCTTTCATTGAGAGTTTCATTGGGAGCCGAACGATTCTAGGAAAAAAAAAAAAAAAAAAAAAAAAAAAAAAAAAAAAAAAAAAAAAAAACTACTGTTCACAGGTAATGTTCATCCGGAGTACTGTTCGTTATTCATCGGGTACTGTTTCATTGTTTTCATTGATCTCATGAGAATGGATGAAAACACTCATGGGGGAGGCGATGATCAGGGTTCGCTGTTATCATGGTCTATGCGTTTGGAGGTGCCTAAGTTTAATGGTACCGATCCTGAAAGGTGGATTTTTGCCATCTACGAGTATTTTGATCTCATTGCAACACCGAATGAACAACAAATACAAATTGTAGCGTTTAATCTGGAAGGAGATGTGACAGAATGGTTTCGATGGATGTCACGTAATAAGCTTGTTACCAGCTGGGAGGGGTTTGTGGAAAGTGTAAGGAACCGTTTTGGGCCGTGCAAATATGAAGACCCGCAAGGGGCGCTTTCGAAGCTCTTACACATGGGAACGGTTGCACAATATCAGAGTGAGTTTGAGAAGCTTATGTATCGGGTAACGAATATCTCTCAAAATTTACTTATCTCGTTCTATATTTTCAGACTTAAACCGGCTTTAGAACAGAAACTCCTGGTGTCGAGGCCTACCACGTTAGGTGTAACAACCCACAAAATCTCATCACTATCTTTTCCATTACAAATACCTACAGTATGTATTTCACATGTAAATTTTTGCTTTTTATGTGCATTTATTACTTGCATGACTCTCTAGACTTGCCCACGTATCCTCACAAGCCAAATAACTCAACACTCACACCCTATAAACCCCTGGTATGTCAAGCATAAGATCACAACAACACCACAATAAGTAAATTTACCAATCTAACACACTAAACTTACCACAAAATCATAACAAACCCTAAATAAACCCTAATTAGGTCTATGTGCTTACTAAACCCTATATGCTTAACTAAACTAGTTTGAAAGTGTCCAAGGCTTAAGTATGAGTTACCTTAGGAACATTAGGAAACTGTAGGACCCTTAGGCACTAGTACAACCCATTAGAGCTTAGGTACAAGTCCATTAGGCATAAAACCATAACTAGGTTATAACTTCCCGAAAACTAGGTCAAACCTTCCCAAATCTTTCCCATAAGCTACCATCACTTAGTATAAGCCCCTTAGGACTTAGGATTAGTCATTAGACACTCTTAGGAACCTAACTTAGGCACTAAACCCTAGGAAAAACCCTAAACTCACTCTAGGTAAAACTAGGTTAGAACTAGACCTAAACCTTAAAACTAAGTACCTTAAGCACATCAAACACCTCAAGCACCAAGCCTAGCACCTTAGTCATGCTTAGCACACACCCTAGCACCTCTAAGCACCTCACACAAGTAGGTGCATCACCTACTTGTCACCTTCTTCCCCAAACCGCCTCTCTCGGCAAACCACCACCACAACCGGCCTATGGCGCTCCCTAGCTACCTCCTAGCCCGTCCTCATCACCACCTACACCTGCCACAATACCCCATAGCCTTGATTACTCGACCTCCCCCCTNTAGACTTTCCATGAGGATTATCATTGATTTCAAAAAGCCTATTTGCTTCGTGCATTCTTTCTTCAAACGATTTTTGTGGGGGTGGGTCAAAACCATAAGAGTTGTAACATGAATAAGGCTCAACATAAGAATTTCCAAACGATCTCCCACAATTTTCAAACTTTGATGAACTTTGGAATGAATCACCCTAAATAAACCCTAATTAGGTCTATGTGCTTACTAAACCCTATATGCTTAACTAAACTAGCTTGAAAGTGTCCAAGGCTTAAGTATGAGTTACCTTAGGAACATTAGGATACTTTAGGACCCTTAGGCACTAGTACAACCAATTAGAGCTTAGGTACAAGTTCCTTAGGCATAAAACCATAACTAGGTTATAACTTTCCGAAAACTAGGTCAAACCTTCCCAAATCTTTCCCATAAGCTACCATCACTTAGTATAAGCCCCTTAGGACTTAGGATTAGTCATTAGACACTCTTAGGAACCTAACTTAGGCACTAAACCCTAGGAAAAATCCTAAACTCACTCTAGCTAAAACTAGGTTAGAACTAGACCTAAACCTTAAAACTAAGTATCTTAAGCACATCAAACACCTCAAGCACCAAGCCTAGCACCTTAGTCATGCTTAGCACACACCCTAGCACCTCTAAGCACCTCACACAAGTAGGTGCATCACCTCCTTGTCACCTTCTTCCCCAAACCGCCTCTCTCGGCAAACCACCACCACAACCGGCCTATGGCACTCCCTAGCTACCTCCTAGCCCGTCCTCATCACCACCTAGACCTGCCACAATACCCCATAGCCTTGCTTACTCGACCTCCCCCACCTCGCCACCTCCTTCTCTTCTTTCTTGCTCGCTACTCATATGCACCCTATAAATACCCCACAAAACCCTCCCATTCTTATTCACACCTGTTCTCTACTCTCTATCACATACATTCTGTAGTTTATAACCCATATAAATCCTAGGAGTCGAGTACAAGAGCCTTGGTCCTTGTCGAGTTGTGGTTTGAGCCGAGAGAAGCCCTAGAAAACCCTAAACCCTTGTTAACCTTTCCCCGACCTAGGTAAGCCTTCATTTCTTGTTCTTTTAGGTTTAGATTAGTCCTAGGATAGTATTAGGTTGCCTTAGAACCCATAGGATCCCTTGCCTAAGCCTTGAACAATAGAACTAGTTAGTTTTCTTTTTAAAACCCTAAATAGAGTCGAATTGCCTTTTATGTGCTATAAGTCCTTTCTATAAGTCTTAAGCTAGTTGGTTTTCTTTTTAGGTAACTTAGACAAGCTAATATTAGTTAAACATAAGCTAGAAAACCTTTTTGTTTCATAAAAATATAGTTTGCATGGAATTAGGACTAGTTTTGCAAAGTTTTCCATGCATAGGGGTATATATGGTAATTTTCTGAAAATATACAGTCTAGGGACTATTTTTGACATTTCTTAGAAGATATAAGTATAAGGACCCTTTTTGCAAAATTATAAAACCTTAGGATAAAAAGTTAAAAAGTTATAAACTTAAAAGGACTAGTTTTGCAAAAGTTATAAAGTTAAGGGTATAAAGGGTAAATATAGAAAACTTATAAGTCCAAGGGTCATTTCTGTCATTTTTCTAAAATATATAAGTATAGGGACTAATAGTGTTAAGTCTAGATAGTTATTAACCTAAGTATTATAAGTCTAGGGTAGATTTTGTAAATATACTAAACTTAAAGGGTATAAAGTAAACTATTTCATATATATAGCAAACCTATTTTAAAGTTAGAATCATAACACAATACTAGGAAGCTTCATGTGAGGAGTACTATGTGGATATTTCGTTCTGACGAGTTTGTTCGGTTTACGATTTAAAGTGCCCTGACTCCTCAAACGATTATTGCATATACTTCTGAATTATGATGGCCCGAACGGTGTTATGTTATAACTAAACCTTAATAACAACATGACTCAATAGTAAGGAGCTTCATATGAGGAGTATTAACTTCTGAATTATGATGGCCCAAACGGTATTATGTTGATAACATAATACAATAGTAGGGAGCTTCATGTGAGGAGTCTTATACTTCTGAATTGTGATGGCCTGAACGGTGTTGTGTTATATCTAAAATTCTAAAGAACCCTAAGAATAATTACTTAAGAAACATAAACTAAACAACTAAAGCTTGACATACATCCACAACAACAACAACAACATCAGGATACGTGTGTAAGGCAGTCTAGTTTCCGAGTCACTCTTTGCACTAGTTAGAATTCCCTAAGCCCAGGTGAGTTTTCATAGCCTCACACTTTTTAAAATGCTTTCTAAATGCTTTCCAAACCCTGTGAGGGGGATACGTGCTACTTTCTTTGCTTTAAACCGAATACAAGTCTTTTTCTTTGGTTGTTGCATGAGGAAACTAACTGCCACCACTACATAACTAAAATTCATGAATCTAATCGTTTGGGATATTTTACCCACACGAACGCGAGTATAGTTGATAGATCTATTGGAGTTTGACAACTCCCGTTGGTATTAACACCTCTCTGGGTGGTACCAATAAGTACTATACTTGAACCCACTGAAGGATTAACTTTGGCAAGTTATCCTTCCCATCCCCTCATGTTGGGTCTGCAGCCCACATGACCCGGATTGTTAACGTGTGGTTCATGAGCTTAGTGCAACATACCCCCACTCCTGATAATTGTGCATGCATCACAATTATCTCACACACACACACACACACACAACATTTTCCTAGATGGGTGTAACAACGTAGCCCGGGGAACTTGTATTCACTAACACTTAAACCTATGATTCTCACTCAACGCCTAGTGTTGACTTTTTAAGCATGTATCCTAGGTATACCATTATGGAGACATGGCAGGAGAAGGCACTGAACTCGGAGAACTTTCAATCTTGTTATCATTCCTACACTATTTCACACTTAGATTCACGGGACCTCATCTTAATAAAACTCTGATATTTTAATGAATGATAACATATTTATAAAAACGTCTCTTTTCGAGTCATTTTCTATTACTGTAACTGTGATTCCATGAAGTAATACCCCAACCCTAAATCCGCTGCGAAACGTGAAAATGGGGGTGTTACAGATTGGTATCAGAGCATCAGTTGTAGAGAACAAGGTCAAAACCTAAACTACAACTACTTTTCCTAAACCCGAGAAAGTCCTCAGTGCCCCAGCCATCCTCCGTAATCACACATGCTAAGGTTAGTATAGTAATTGCCTGCCTAACTGCTAAATGATTTACAATATTTTTTCTATTATATAGTTATGTCTACTCCCCGCTACTCTACCACCGTCTCATCTAGTCTACATCCGGAGAATGATCTTTCCTCTCCGAATGTACTAGATTATTCCCCTAAACCTTACCTTCCCGATTCCTTAGGAGACTTTAGGAATAGATTAGATACACCTTCACCCTTAGGTTTTACACCTTTCATAGATAACCCACACTTAANGTGAGTTTTCATAGCCTCACACTTTTTAAAATGCTTTCTAAATGCTTTCCAAACCCTGTGAGGGGGATACGTGCTACTTTCTTTGCTTTAAACCGAATACAAGTCTTTTTCTTTGGTTGTTGCATGAGGAAACTAACTGCCACCACTACATAACTAAAATTCATGAATCTAATCGTTTGGGATATTTTACCCACGCGAACGCGAGTATAGTTGATAGATCTATTGGAGTTTGACAACTCCCGTTGGTATTAACACCTCTCTGGGTGGTACCAATAAGTACTATACTTGAACCCACTGAAGGATTAACTTTGGCAAGTTATCCTTCCCATCCCCTCATGTTGGGTCTGCAGCCCACATGACCCGGATTGTTAACGTGTGGTTCATGAGCTTAGTGCAACATACCCCCACTCCTGATAATTGTTCATGCATCACAATTATCACACACACACACACACACAACATTTTCCTAGATGGGTGTAACAACATAGCCCATGGAACTTGTATTCACTAACACTTAAACCTATGATTCTCACTCAACACCTAATGTTGACTTTTTAAGCATGTATCCTAGGTATACCATTATGGAGACATGGCAGGAGAAGGCACTGAACTCGGAGGACTTTCAATCTTGTTATCATTCCTACACTATTTCACACTTAGATTCACGAGACCTCATCTTAATAAAACTCTGATATTTTAATGAATGATAACATATTTATAAAAACGTCTCTTTTCGAGTCGTTTTCTATTACTGTAACTGTGATTCCATGAAGTAATACCCCAACCCTAAATCCGCTGCGAAACGTGAAAATGGGGGTGTTACATTAGGTGAAGCCTTTTCCTTCGCCCGTATAACAGAGGCTCGTTTGGAGGACCAATGGCTCACCACATCCATTGCCAAAGGCGACATCAATTCAGGGGAACCAGTCGTAAAAGTACTGCGCCACGATGATTTGGGACGTATATACACTACCAAATCTTGTGCGAGTTTTCATGGTATGTCTGTTCTTGATCCTTATCGATGGCTTGAAGATCCGAAATTGGAAGAGGTACACGAGTTTGTGAAAAAGGAGGTGGAATTGACCGAATATGTGCTTAAGAAGTTTGAGACACAGGAAAAGCTTCATGATAAGCTTACTAAGTTTTATGACTACCAAAAGTTTGCTGCTCCGTTTAGGGAAGCCGATAAGTACTTTTACTTTCATAATAGTGGGCTTCAACCGCAGAAAGTCATGGACATGCAGGATAGTTTGGATGGAAAAGCGGAAGTGTTAAGTGAAGACGGAACAATAGCGTTGAGCACATATGCTCTTAGTTCAAGTGGAAGTGATTGGGTCACTGTGCAAGGTATGTGGATTGATGGCAAGAAAGTTGAGCCTGATACATTGTCATGGGTTAAGATGTCTGATGTTGAGCCAAAACGTGAAGCCACCTGGATGTGAGTATTGAAATGACGAGTCTGCTGACTAAAACCAAGGTAAGCAAAGGGCAGTGGTTTTAACTTGTAGTGGAAATAAAGTGTTCCGCTGCGAAGTCTAGTTGTGTCAATTTATATCTTGACTAAAACGTGAAGCCCACCTGATGTAGTATTGATAAAAAAAAAAAAAAAAAAAAAAAAAACCGCGTGAGTATTGTCTAAGGGCCGTTTTGGTTGTAGATTGGGTTTAAGCATTAGGAAATTTGGACTTTTTGAAGGTAAAGTTGTAGATGTAGGAATTTGGATTTGGATTGATGTAGGAGGAGAAAATAGTTTAGTAGTATTATTATTCTATATAATATTTATAAAAAAAATATTATTATTAAAAAATAACAGAGATAATGAGAGTTAGATGGTGTAAGTAGGGCCACAAAAAAACATGAATAATTTATCAAATCCCACCTCTCCCCTATTTTGAAAAGTGTGGACCATGGGGTTGAGTCCCAATTTAAACACTATAAACATAACCAAACATTATATTTGATTTATTAAATCCAAAACCCAAGTAAATCCCACATACCACACGGGGCCCTAAAACGTGAGCCACCTGATGTAGTATTGATAAAAAAAAAAAAAAAAAAAAAAAAAAAAAAAAAAAAAAAAAAAAAAAACAACTCACAAAATAAAAACCCGCCAAAATTTATTTAAGATACCAAAATAACTCTAACCAAAACCTTTGAAAATTCGAACGTATGGCAGTGGCATCCGAAAAGGTCAGTCGGCCGGTTGTGCTTATGGGTGGCGGCTGTGGTTTGCGGATCATCCCACCCAAATCATTATATAAACACCAAAACACTTGGATCCATTCTTCACACAATTTTCTCTCTATATATACCGTTTGTTTGTGCGATTAGGGTTCCACAAACAAAAAAAAACACCTTCCACTGCGTGTTTCGTTTTTTTCAGGGTTTCTGATACACTAGCCGCAAAATGGGCGGAAACACCATATTATCAGGTATTAATTCTTCAATTAAACACCGTTTGATTCCATTTGCATAGTTACTTCCTGTTTAATTTTGTTGATTTTGGATGTTTAGATGAGATTGAGGTTGAGGAGGAAGATAGGGAAGCAATTGAGCCCGATGATGACAATGAAGAAGATGGTATTGTTTATTTTGTGTTTATGACTTTTGATTCATTATATAATATCGGTCAAATTCGTGTTTTTTGTAGCGAATTTGTTTCGTTTAGGTTGTTTTGAGGATATCGATTGTTCATAGCTTTTTAGGGTTTTCTTAGCAAATGGTTTCTCTGCTTATTTGCTTATTTTCAACTAGACTAAGGATAAGCAGGTACGGAGGTGCTTATGTCTTATTTTCGCGGATATATATAACTTAAAAACCATTTATATATGAATTTAATCGAGTATTATTGCATATTCTACTAAATAAGCAAATCCAAACGCTGTTTTCTCAAGTTAAGCAGCTTCCTTTATGGCAGTTAAAAAATTATGTTGGTTATGGATTGTTTCGGTAATAGTTTTGGACATGTTATAAGGGTTTTCGGTTTTCCCAATTTTATGATTCATATAAGTTATAAACATCTTTTTTATCGGTAAAGTTTGAGTTTTTGTGATGCTATATTGGTTAAGGTATTATGTCATGTTTGAGTTTGAAGGTCATATATAGGTTTTAGGCCTTTCCCCTAATTTTATAAGTTATAAGACGTCTTTGTTATCAGTAAATTCTTAGCATTTTTTAATAAAGTTTGGTGGGTGATTTTTAGTTGTTTTAGTTATTGGGTTGCTGGGTATTTTTAAGGTCGTTTGCGTTTGATGTTATGATATAGCTAGATATGGTGTTAGGGTTCATTTGGTTAATTAAGGATTACAAGAACCAGTGATATAGTTTTCCTTGTAATTATATGATTTTGTGCTACTATAATGTTTGGTTTCTTCGTGTTTATTTTTGTGTGTCTTGGTTTTTGACGTGCTTTTGTTTATGGTGTTGATCAGAAGATGGAGATAATGAGTATGAGAAAGATGGTTTTATAGTGGATGATGTTGATGAAGAAGAACAAGACGAGGATGAGGCTGATAGTGACCGGGAGAAGCAAAAGAAGAAGAATTAGGCTACTAGTTCATATTCCCATGTATCGTTAGGTACGACAGTCTAGGCATCTGCAAATCGACTCAGATACTAAGGTTAGATGTAACAATTTCCCTGATATAATTAGTGTTCAACTACCTTTCCCCAAATCTTTGTTCTCCAATATATCTTATCCATTTTTTTGGAACTGCTTTTCACTAGTGTGTTAGGATGAGCTCTCGCCTTTTAGGATCTTTGAGGATTTTGAGTGTGCATGTTGTGATATACACTCGTTTATGCGAAGCGCTAGGACGTGTTATGTATTCTAGAACGCGCTAGGGTATAGGT
>LBNU01038883.1:54831-83373 GCA_014162995.1 Artemisia annua
TAGATGAAATTTTCCTTGACCTTCTTGAGAAGATAGAAAAAGGTCATGATAATAACTTAGGTAATCAACCTGACTATATTAGTTTAAGAAATACCCTACAAGAAACCCGTTTTAAGGTAGCTAAAATACAGAAAAACCAAATGAGACACCACCATAAAATAGCCTTTGCCCGTCTTAGGATATGCACTTTAGAAAAAATGATTGATGATGATAAGGAAAATCATCAATCAAACCTCGAAAATACAAACTCCTGGAATTAGGAAAACTTTAGAAAAACCCTAAGTAATATGCCTTTTATAACCTTAGGAATCATGCCCTAGAATAATTAGTACCTATAGGATATGTAAGATAGTAAATCAATAAAATAAGTTAGGTTTTAGAAACAACCTGGTGCCCCTCAATTAGGATAATTTAGATAAACTAGATTTAGGAATGCCTCTCCCAACCTTAGGTTATCTCTAACCTTATAGCAACCCCTAGGAATATAGACCTACCCCATAAACTATAACAAGTTGGGTACTTGTTATAACCTACCCCAAACCTTGAACCCCTACCTCTAGGAACTTAAGATAAACCACCCCGATGCCTTAGATACATAGAATCTCAAAACTGTTTTAAGCTTCCCCTTATACTTTCTCCTTCCTAAAACCTAATTCCTCCAAACAATTCCCCTATCAATGGTGAGAATTTTTATTCCTACACCATAGAGATCTGAATTCTTTCTCTTCCGATCTCTAAATCCTCACTACATCCATAGCTTCCTTAAGCTATCATTCCCATAGTTAGAGAATCTACCTCTTAGTAAAACCCGAACCATACTCTTTAGGATTCCCTTGCTTTAAGTTAGAAATAACTTTAGGATATCCCTAGAAAACATAAACTTAAGTTTAGAATGCCTTAGACACTAAGATAGGTTAGAAAACCTTAAGGAAATAGGAGATAAGATTTAGAATCTTTGAGGTTTTATAGATTAGAAACCAAATCCCTTCCCCGATAGATAAAAAAATGCATGATGAAGCTGGTGAATGGAAGGACAGGAAGCTTGAAGACGAATTTGAACCAATCATTCTTTCTGAGAAGTACATGACTGAGAAAGATGACAAAATTCGGGAGATAGATATTCCAGAAAGAATGCAGGTCATGATTTGAACATACTAAATCTCTGTTATTTTCTCTGAGTACATGTTTTGTGTATTGATTATGCAGCTTGTGTTTTTAGATCTCTGAGAAAAGCACTGGTCCTCCACCAACAGATGGGATGAGTATAGCTGAGGAGAGTACCTGGATTCTTAATCAACTTGGATCGGGCATGGTACCTTTGTTCAGCAAAGAAGGGTGTGGGCTGGAAACTCTTTAAAGGAGATATTGTTAGGTTTTTGGAATTTATGCATGTTCAGAAATTAGATGTAAGCTCATAAGACCACAAATTTTTCCATCTTGTTGAAATTTGTGCAATTCTAACGACATTGGTATCAGGTACCATTAATTGCTATGTATAGGAAGGAGGAGTGCCGTAGCCTTTTTAAGGACCCAGATGACAAGGATAAGAAAAATAACCCTGACAAACCCCCGATGAAGTGGCACAAGGTATATTGCTCAATTTAGTTTACTTTATTTCATCTAGTATTTTATATAAACTTATGGGATTTGGGATGCACTTTGCAGGTACTTTGGGCTATATCGGAGCTTGATCGAAAGTGGTTACTGCTTCAAAAACGGAAAAGTGCTCTGCAGTTGTACTATAATAAGCAATTTGAAGAGGAACGAAGCATATACGATGAAACACGTCTTCATTTAAATCAGAAACTGTTTGATTCAATCACTGAGTCGCTTAAAGTTGCTGAATCCGAAAGGGAAATTGATGATGTTGACTCAAAATTTAACCTACACTTTCCCCCTGGTGATGTTGGTGTGGATGAAGGACGGTTCAAGAGACCGAAGAGGAAGTCACAGTACAGCATTTGTAGCAAATCTGGACTATGGGAGGTTGCTAGCAAGTTTGGCTATAACTCTGAAGAATTCGGATTGCTGATTTCTCTTGAAAAAATGGTTAGCACCTTTTAGTTTTTACATTTTGAAGTTCTATTTGCACAAAATGACAAACCACCTATGCTGATGCTTTCTTTATGCAGAGAACCGAGGAATTGGAGGATGCAAAGGAAACACCAGAAGAAGTAGCATCCAGATTTACATGTGCAATGTTTGAGAACCCCAAGGCTGTCCTCAGTGGCGCTAGACACATGGTATTTTTTTTCCTGACATAATTGTATCCAATCTTAGATCATACTTTAATCAGCATTATTACTGTATTCCAAACCCATTTTTTCTAAATTATGAATACAAATTTCACACAATTTTTTCTTCACATCATGGTATTTAAAAATGACGCTAGATATTTTATTTTTTCGCGTAATAAAAAAAAAAAAAAAAAAAAAAAAAAAAAAAAAGATTCATTCTTCTTAGTTCTGGTAACTTGGCTGGCCATAAATTCATAATTATTATTATTGTTACAGGCAGCAGTGGAGATTAGCTGTGAGCCATGTTGTAAGTTGACGTTTATTTAAACGTAAACGTATACGTTTTTAAAAATAGTTTTATATTTTTATTTTATTTAATTTGCATTTAAGTCGCTGTAATTTACAGATTTTAACTGTAGTTAAAGTGATCGATTTTGTTTATACACACCCCTTTTCCATTCAACATTTTGATCTCGAATTCGTTCTACTCAGAATATCACATCTCTTGGGAATTAAACGACCCGGGGATATACTAAACTCTCCAGGACTTCATTGCATTGTGCTCTAGACTTTCAGGGATTCTTTATTACAGTTATCCATTCACAAGTGGGTAGCTTACGTGATAAACCTGTTGGTTTTGAGCCAATCAGGTCCGAATCTCACCGTCTCAAAAGCAGGATGCGAGATTTCAAATAAGCTCGGCGACTCAGCAGTCGGTCAAAGGAATTATGTGGAAGGTAAATTTGCTATTATCTATCACATTTCATTTAGTCCTCAACAGAAAATGTTCACATACTCATCATTCTTTCAACATAATGCACCGGAAGGCTAAAAGTACAAAAACGGGTATGGAGTTTGTCACGCGGCAGCCAACTTAGAAGGTGGAAGCGGAAAGTGAAGGGACACTTGCGTGTACTAAACAGAAGGTCCAACATATAAAAAGATAATTTGGCACATATGGATAGTAATCTTCAAAGGTCTAAGGTTCAAATCTTTCATGGTCATCTCAAACGCAAACATGTAAACTTCTAACCTTTTTTTACTTTTGTTTGTAAAGATTTAAGTTTTTTCTAGGTAATATCTTTGAAAGGTTGAAGCTTTAGTATATTGGGAAAATGATAAGAGATTGGTTAAAAAAATAAAAATAAAAAATTACTCCGTAGTAAATAATTTAGCCATCTCTAAGGTGCCCTTTGGTAAGGCGTCTCGAAAGAGACGGGTTATTGGTTAGGCCGCATTTAGAGCCATTTAGTTTTTATTTTATGAAATGTTTTTTACCCATGTGGTTCACGAGAAACCTCCTTGGTACGCCCGTGAATATACGCGTAGATAAATGCAAGTAGAGGGATCATGAGTTTCGATATAGAAGACATCCATGATTTTAGCGGTTAGAACTACCGTTTGGTTGAGGATTCATTGTAAGAAGGAAATAGCGAGTTTTCTTTTAAATAAATTGTAGAATGCTATCGATATATAATAATTAATCTTGCTTATTCTTTAGGATGGATAGAGTGTAAAATACTTAAAAAATACAGTAGTTAGGAATTTGGTACTACGGCACCCAGAAGCAATGGGAACTTTATATACTTAGTGAAATTTAAATGCCAGGTACGCCTTTAGAACTTAAAAGAGAGGCAGATGGCTGAAAAGGTGTTTTATACACTTAGTTCTGTAAACTTATTCTTAGATTTCCTTCATCATTTGTTCTCAGCCTCTTAGTGATGCATACCATTACTCGCACCAGAGTTCGATTCATTATCCAACGATTATGACCCGTCTGTCACTTGCTTAAGCCTTGATAGTCCCTTATTACGAATATGAGATTTGGCATAATCACTTGCGATTTACATAACAAAAATATACTGAAAATGACTACCAAATGATTTAGTTTTGTTGTAAACCACGTCACATTTCTATTTGCAATAGCTATAGCTATACTTTTGACATCAAAATTCAAAACTAGCTCCGTTTTCTGGAAGCAGTGACAATCTTATATCATCAAACTAAATTGTTAAATGTGAATCATCTCACATAATTCAGCAGCCTGCTACATATTTGTTTGTATTGTTAATCTGTTATTGGTCTAATAATATCCATTTTATATGTGTAGGTTACACTTTTGGTTGTACATTTTGCTGGGTGCTTCTACTATTATGTTGCTGCGAAGACTTGGAAAGGGTATGCCAATGAGGACTTTCAAACATTCAACTTCATACAATTCAGATTTTCAACCAAGGATGCCTAAAAGTGAAACAAAAACAGTAGCACACTCTAAAGTTCCCGTCTTAAAGGACCAATTATGTAGCATGCTCTAAAGTCCCTGCTTTTACAATATTGTTGCAGTACACTGTTGGATTATGTAGTAACTTTCTTAGATTACATAGCTAATGCATGGAAGTATTAAGTGTTGCAAAAACTATCACACTTTCCCTACTTTTACAATATTGTTACATACATTTAGAATCCACAACGCTTGCTAAATACAGCATGAAATACTTCTTTGGGAAAACACCCCACGGCAACGCGCGAGTTTTCCATCTCGTTTTGACTAAAACGTGAGCCACCTGATTTAGTATTGATTAAAAAAAAAAAAAACTCACACAATAAAAACCCGCCAAAATTAATTTAAGATACCAAAAAGAAAACCCACGAACATTAGTTTAACTAGACCCACCAAAATAACTCTAACTAACCAAAACCTTTGAAAATTCGAACGTATGGCAGTGGCATATGGATCATCCGTCGGCCGGTTGTGCTTATGGATGGCGGCTGTGGTTTGCGGATCATCCCACCCAAATCATCATCATCATTATATAAACACCAAAAACACACAATTTTCTCTCTATATATACCGTTTGGTTGTGCGATTAGGGTTCCACAAACAAAAAACACCTTCCCACTGCGTGTTTCGTCTTTTTTAGGGTTTCTGATACAATAGCCGCAAAATGGGCGGAAACACCATATTATCAGGTATTAATTCTTCAATTAAGCACCGTTTGATTCGATTTGCATTGTTTAATTGGTTTAATTTTGGATTTTTAGATGAGATTGAGGTCGAGGAGGAAGATAGGGAAGCAATTGAGCCCGATGATGACAATGAAGAATATGGTATTGTTTATTTTTGGTTTTATGACTTTTCATTAGTTATATACTATTGGTGAGAATCCGTGTTTTTTTGTTATGGTTGGTGCGTTAGCGAATTTAGGATGTTTTGAGGATATCGATTGTTTCATAGCTTTTTAGGGTTTTCTTAGCAATGGTTTCTCTGCTCCTTCTGCTTATTTTCAACTAGACTAAAGATAAGCAGGTACGGAGGTGCTTATGTCTTATTTTCAAGTTAATAAGCAGCTTTTAAGAAGAAACATTGTTGGGTCACTGAAAGTACCCAAGCTTTCCTTAACTAGGATTTGAACATAAAATCACCTAAGTGTTGGATTCCCTTAAACATAATCAAGTCACTGAGTGAACAGTCATTCAGTGAGTCATCTTCAGGATGTTTAGAACAAGCCTAATGAAGAAAGGTTTTCCATTCAGTGAGGCGGACTCTCAGTGAATGGCATCTAAGCCAAAGAAGAAGATGATGGATTCAGTGAGTGATGACAATAGCTCACTGAATCCCCAAGTCTCCTCACCAACTATAAAGACTGAAGAAAGCTACCTGAAGACTGAAGAATAGGCGGGATTGGGAGGGAAAGTTTGAACTGTCCCAATAAAGTGCTTTATCGCTTTATAAGTCAAACTTTCCTTATTTGGCTACAATCCAACCTAATCCTAAAAAGGTTTATCTGTCTTCTAACCCAATATGGGTTGCCTTCAACAGTGAACAAGATCTTCTAAAGATTTATCTTTGGAAGTCTTTAATCCATTGGACAATAGTATGTATTATACTTGTGTATAAATAGGATCATAAAGAGGACAATAGTATGTATTATACTTGTACTCGAGATAGCTCGATTGTACCTAGTTGTCACTTAAGCTTAGCTTAAGTTTAGTGAGGAGAAACACACCATACTTGTCATTTCAATCCCAAGTGTTTCCGCAAAACACTTGGGTATAATTCTTTGATTCATTTCTAATAAGAATTAAACGTTGAAAATTACCTTGTGTTTTGATTTACGTTTTATTTTTATATCTTGTTTTATCAAAGAACCTCACTACATCATTATGCCATAATGCACGGTTAGATTAACTTCATAGTTAACTTAACTGGGTAAAAGGGACCAACAAACATAAGCAACTCCGAACACCCCCTTATGGCAGTTAAAGAATTATGTTGCTTATGGATTGTTTTGGTAATAGTTTTGGACATGTTATAAGGGTTTTCGGTTTTCCCAATTGTATGATTCATATAAGTTATAAACATCTTTTTTATCGGTAAAGTTTGAGTTTTTGTGATGCTATATTGGTTAACGTATTATGTCTTGTTTGAGTTTGAAGGTCATATATAGGTTTTAGGCCTTTCCCCTAATTTTATAAGTTATAAGACATCTTTGTTATCACTAAATTCTTAACATTTTTTAATAAAGTTTGGTGGGTGATTTTTAGTTGTTTAAGTTATTGGGTTGCTGGTATTTTTAAGGTCGTTTGCGTTTGATGTTATGATATAGCTAGGTATGGTGTTACGGTTCATTTGGTTAATTAAGGATTACAAGAACCAGTGATATAGTTTTCCTTGTAATTATATGATTTTGTGCTATAATGTTTGGTTTCTTCGTGTTTGTTTTTGTGTGTCTTGGTTTTTGACGTTCTTTTGTTTATGGTGTTGATCAGAAGATGGAGATAATGAGTATGAGAAAGATGGTTTTATAGTGGATGATGTTGATGAAGAAGAACTAGACGAGGATGAGGCGGATAGTGATCGGGAGAAGCAAAAGAAGAAGAAGAAAAGGAAGAAAAGGTGAATTCATGTTTGTTTTTTTAATTTTCATTGTTCACGTGTGAATGTCATATCTTTTTAACTTGTGGTTTACCAATTTTAAGAGAATCGGAGAAGAACTATGATCTTGACGAAGATGACTATGAGCTCCTTGAAGATAACGGCTTCCGACGCTCAAAAGTTGTGAGTCTCAGAACTACGAGTCATAATTTATATGCTCAAGATTTCTTGGTTTAATTGTTGTCTATGGTGTGATGTTTTTTAGGAGAGTAAAAAGTTTAAGAGACTAAAGAAAGCAAGGGCTGATGCTGACGGAGGCCATTCTGGATTGTCTGACGAGGAGGAATATGATGGAACTGGAAAGGGTAGGCGAAGTGCTGAAAATCAGATCAGCCGTAGCTTATTTGATGATGATGGTATGTTTTTTTTTGAATTTTTGATCTGAGATTCTATTTATCATTATTGTACAATGTTCTAGTTGATAAAACTACAATTATCAGGTCCACCAGTGGGTGATATTGTTGAAGATGAGCAAATTGAAGAGGAAGAGGATGATGACATTGGTGACATTGATGACTTCATTGTTGATGAAGATGAAACGGACGAACATGGACAACCAATAAGGTATGTCTTGCTGCTTAAATTACCCATTGATGGTTTCTTGTTAATACTTTGCACATAATGCAGGCGTAGGAAAGTCAAAAAGAAAACTTTTAGGCAGACTGGAGGAGTATCCTCAATGGCATTGCAAGAGGCCCATGACATATCTGGTGATGTCGATGAATTCTTGAGGCAACGCAAATACCAATTGGGACTAGAAAGGAGCACACATGATGAAGCTAGTGAATGGAAGGACAGGAAGCTTGAAGACGAATTTGAACCAATCATTCTTTCTGAGAAGTACATGACTGAGAAAGATGACAAAATTCGGGAGATAGATATTCCAGAAAGAATGCAGGTCATGATTTGAACATACTAAATCTCTGTTATTTTCTCCGTGTACATGTTTTGTGTATTGATTATGCAGCTTGTGTTTTTAGATCTCTGAGAAAAGCACTGGTCCTCCACCAACAGATGGGATGAGTATAGCTGAGGAGAGTACCTGGATTGTTAATCAACTTGGATCGGGCATGGTACCTTTGTTCAGCAAAGAAGGGTGTGGGCTGGAAATAGTTAAAGGAGATATTGTTAGGTTTTTGGAATTTATGCATGTTCAGAAATTAGATGTAAGCTCATAAGACCGCAAATTTTTCCATCTTGTTGAAATTTGTGCAATTCTAACGACGTTGGTATCAGGTACCATCAATTGCTATGTATAGGAAGGAGGAGTGCCGTAGCCTTTTTAAGGACCCAGATGACAAGGATAAGAAAAATAACCCTGACAAACCCCCGATGAAGTGGCACAAGGTATATTGCTCAATTTAGTTTACTTAATTTCATCTGCTTTTACAAAAAAAAAAAAATAAATAAATAAATAAAAAAGTTTACTTTATTTCATCTAGTATATTACTCCTATATTAACTTATGGGATTTGGGATACACTTTGCAGGTACTTTGGGCTATATTGGAGCTTGATCGAAAGTGGTTACTGCTTCAAAAACGGAAAAGTGCTCTGCAGTTGTACTATAATAAGCGATTTGAAGAGGAACGAAGCATATACGATGAAACACGTCTTCAGTTAAATCAGAAACTGTTTGATTCAATCACTGAGTCGCTTAAAGTTGCTGAATCCGAAAGGGAAATTGATGATGTTGACTCAAAATTTAACCTACACTTTCTCCCTGGTGATGTTGGTGTGGATGAAGGACGGTTCAAGAGACCGAAGAGGAAGTCACAGTACAGCAGTTGTAGCAAATCTGGACTATGGGAGGTTGCTAGCAAGTTTGGCTATAACTCTGAAGAATTCGGATTGCTGATTTCTCTCGAAAAAATGGTTAGCACCTTTTAGTTTTTACATTTTGAAGTTCTATTTGCACAAAATGACAAACCATCTATGCTGATGCTTACTTTATGCAGAGAACCGAGGAATTGGAGGATGCAAAGGAAACACCAGAAGAAGTAGCATCCAGATTTACTTGTGCAATGTTTGAGAACCCCAAGGCTGTCCTTAGTGGCGCTAGACACATGGTATTTTTTTCCCGACATAATTGTATCCAATCTTAGGCCATAATTTAATATTCATTATTACTGTATTCCAAACCCATTTTTTCTAAATTATGAATACAAATTTCACACATTTTTTTCTTCACATCATGGTATTTAAAAATGATACATAGATATTTTATTTTTTCGCGTAATAAAAAAAAAATTCATTCTTCTTAGTTCTGGTAACTTGGCTGGCCATAAATTCATAATTATTATTATTGTTACAGGCAGCAGTAGAGATTAGCTGTGAGCCATGTGTGAGGAGGCACGTTCGTATCTTCTTCATGGATAATGCGGTAGTGTCAACGAGGCCCACTGCTGACGGCAGGGTGTCCATAGATGCAAATCATGAGTTTACAGGTATTAAGTGGTTGAAAAACAAACCGTTCACAAGATTTGATGATGCACAATGGCTTGTTATTCAAAAAGCCGAGGAGGAGAAGCTTATCGAAGTCTTTGTACAGCTTCCAGCATCTTTCCATGATAAATTAATAAGTGATGCTCATGAATATTATCTTAGTGATGGCGTGAGTAAATCTGCTCAATTGTGGAATGAACAAAGAAAACAGATAATTAAAGACGCCTTTGATGGTTTACTTTTACCTTCTATGGCTAAAGAGGCAAGAGCATTGCTGACAAGTAGAGCCAAAAATTGGTTACTTATGGAATATGGGAAGTTATTATGGGACAAAGTTTCTGTTGCTCCTTATCAGAATCAGAAAAAGGAAAATGATAACTCATTGGATGATTATGAAGCTGCATCAAGAGTTATGGCGCGCTGTTGGGGCTCTGGGAATCCCACAACAACATTTGTGATGCTGGACTCATATGGAGAGGTGGTTGATGTGCTATATGCTGGTGCTATAAGCATCAATGGTCAAAGTGCTAACGACCAGCAGAGGAAAAAGAATGATCAACAACGTCTCAAGAAGTTCATTATGGATCATCAACCTAACGTTGTTGTTCTTGGAGCTGTGAATCTGAATTGTGGTCGGCTGAAGGATGATATATACGAGGTAAATGCGTTTTTTTTTGCTTATGTAGTGGGTGTTTGGCTAAGCTTGTATGGAGTATGAAAGTATTAGAATACAATAAGCTTATTCAAACACTTGAAAAGTGCTTAATAGCATATTTGAGAGTAAAAAAGGCTTTTATTGGAAAAGCACTTAGAAAACGGCTTTTTGCAGAAGCCATTAGCTTTTGTGATAAGCTACGCCAAACACCCCCTAACTGGACATCTTTTGCTTGTTCGGTTCTATGGTAGATGTTGAGGATTGATTGTTTGCATTAATTTACCAATTCTGTACCATTTTGTTCTGCAGCTTCTTTTTTGGAACTGCGGATTATATTACGAATTGTTTCATTTGCAGTGATCGTGTTTTAACATCATTATTTGATTATCAGATACTTTTCAAGATGGTAGAAGAAAACCCTAGAGATGTTGGCCAGGATATGGAGGATATAGGGGTTGTATATGGTGATGAGACTCTCCCACGCTTGTATGAAAATTCTCGTATATCGTCGGACCAGCTTCAGCCACAATTTGGTAATCAACTTATTCATTAGTGTTTAATGACATGCATTAAATATTATAACTAAATTTCATCATCTTCTCAGGCACTGTGAAGCGTGCTGTGGCCCTTGGACGTTATCTTCAAAATCCATTAGCAATGGCTGCTACCCTTTGTGGACCATCAAGAGAAATATTATCTTGGAAACTTAGTCCTTTAGAAAGCTTTCTAACACCTGATGAAAAATATGGTATGGTTGAACAAGTTATGGTAGATGCAACTAACCAAGTTGGACTGGATGTAAATTTAGCTATAACCCATGAGTGGTTATTTGCTCCACTACAGTTCATTTCTGGGCTTGGGCCCAGAAAAGCTGCTTCATTGCAGAGGTCCTTAGTGAGAGCTAGTTCAATATATACCAGAAAAGACTTGTTAAGCCACAGTCTTGGTAAAAAGGTGTTTGTAAATGCTGTCGGGTTCTTACGTGTTCGTCGAAGTGGAAATGCTGCCAGCAGTAGTCAGTTTATCGATTTATTGGATGATACCAGAATCCACCCGGAATCATACGGTCTTGCACAAGAATTGGCTAAAGATATGTACACTGCAGATGCTCAAGATGAAGTAAACGATGATGAAGACATGCTAGAAATGGCAATAGAGCATGTGAGAGAAAACCCCACTTTATTAAGACGTCTTGAGGTCGATGCATATGACAAATCCAAGAAGCGTGAGAATAAGAAAGACACTTTAAATCATGTAAGATTGGAGTTGATACATGGTTTTCAAGACTGGCGAAGACCGTATGCAAAACCAAGTGAGGATGAGGCGTTTTATATGCTTTGTGGGGAGACCGAGGAGACGCTTGCAGAGGGTAAAATCATCCAAGCAACTGTCCGTAGAGTTCAACCCCAGAGAGCAGTATGTTTTCTTGAGTCGGGGTTGACTGGTTTACTTAGTAAAGACGACTATAGCGATGACCGTAGAGATAATGATTTAACTGAGAGGTTGAATGAAGGTGATATATTGACTTGTAAGATTAAATCAATTGTGAAAAATGAAAGGATCAAGGTGTTTTTAAGCTGTAGAGGGAATGGTTTAAGGAGTGACCGCTCTAAAGAATACAAAAAGATGGATCCATACTATCATGAAGACCTTGACAGTATAGAGACCGGCAAAGAAATAGCCCGTAAAGACAAAGAGTTAGTAAAGAAGCATTTTAAGTCTAGAATGATTGTTCACCCTCGCTTCCAGAATATTACAGCTGATGAAGCAATGGAGGTACCTGTATAATCAGTTTTATACTATACTTACAAAAAAACAGATAGTAAATTGTGAAATAAATTCATCAAACGATTTTTGAGACGTCCACTCCCTACCTTATTCTCATTAAGAAAATGCCATTTATGCACAAGTTTTGTTAAAAAATAGAATTGTTAAACACTTGAAACAACTAGTTATTACATATCTGATGGTTGCAATTTGAAACAGCAAAAGCACATTCAAACATTATCTCTGAGAGATTATCATGACTATCGAAATCACGTAATCACTTTTAAAAAGCACATCGAAACACCACAAACTAAATATTGAATTTTATGTACTTCTAGATTTATAGCAAACTTAATTTACTACAGTATTACTTATGTTTTATTCATGATGATCTGTCTTCGTATACAGATGTTGTCTGATAAGGAACCTGGTGAGAGCATCATTCGTCCTAGCTCTCGTGGGACATCATACTTAACTTTGACGCTCAAAATCTACAAGGATGTTTATGCTCACAAAGACATTATCGAAGATGGAAAGGAGAACAAGGGTCCAGGCGTGCTGCGCCTCGGAAAAACACTAAAGATAGGAGAGGATGTTTTTGAAGATCTGGACGAGGTCAGCCTTGTACTATTTGAAACTAGTTCATTTTTATTTTATTTTTTTTATTTTTTTATTTTTTGAAAGTCCTGTGATCAAATAGAACATATTCAGACGGGATTGTCTAACCAGTGCCCTTAGAGCACTGGTTAGACAATCCCTATTCAGACCTCTTTAACAAATGATTAAACTGGTCATAAGTTTTGTGGCCTTTAATTGTGCAAACTATCTATTGCAGGTGATGGATCGTTACATTGACCCATTAGTAACTCACTTAAAGAAAATGCTGGAATACCGCAAGTTTAAAGAAGGGGGTAAAGCAGAAGTTGACGAGAGTTTAAGGAAAGAAAAAATGGAGAATCCATCGAGAATCGTTTACTCCTTTGGTTTATCTCATGAACATCCAGGCACATTTATCTTAACGTATGTAAGGAGTTCAAATCCACATCATGAGTATATTGGATTGTATCCTAAGGGATTCAAATTCCGTAAGAAGATGTTTGAGGATATTGACAGACTTGTGGNAATTGTGAAATAAATTCATCAAACGATTTTTGAGACGTCCACTCCCTACCTTATTCTCATTAAGAAAATGCCATTTATGCACAAGTTTTGTTAAAAAATAGAATTGTTAAACACTTGAAACAACTAGTTATTACATATCTGATGGTTGCAATTTGAAACAGCAAAAGCACATTCAAACATTATCTCTGAGAGATTATCATGACTATCGAAATCACGTAATCACTTTTAAGAAGCACATCGAAACACCACATACTAAATATTGAATTTTATGTACTTCTAGATTTATAGCAAACTTAATTTACTACAGTATTACTTATGTTTTATTCATGATGATCTGTCTTCGTATACAGATGTTGTCTGATAAGGAACCTGGTGAGAGCATCATTCGTCCTAGCTCTCGTGGGACATCATACTTAACTTTGATGCTCAAAATCTACAAGGATGTTTATGCTCACAAAGACATTATCGAAGATGGAAAGGAGAACAAGGGTCCAGGCGTGCTGCGCCTCGGAAAAACACTAAAGATAGGAGAGGATGTTTTTGAAGATCTGGACGAGGTCAGCCTTGTACTATTTGAAACTAGTTCATTTTTTTTTTTTTGAAAGTCCTGTGATCAAATAGAACATATTCAGACCTCTTTAACAAATGATTAAACTGGTCATAAGTTTTGTGGCCTTTAATTGTGCAAACTATCTATTGCAGGTGATGGATCGTTACGTTGACCCATTAGTAACTCACTTAAAGAAAATGCTGGAATACCGCAAGTTTAAAGAAGGGGGTAAAGCAGAAGTTGACGAGAGTTTAAGGAAAGAAAAAATGGAGAATCCATCAAGAATCGTTTACTCCTTTGGTATATCTCATGAACATCCAGGCACGTTTATCTTAACGTATGTAAGGAGTTCAAATCCACATCATGAGTATATTGGATTGTATCCAAAGGGATTTAAATTCCGCAAGAAGATGTTTGAGGAAATTGACAGACTTGTGGCATATTTTCAACGACACATAGATGATCCGCAAGATGCAGGACCGTCAATTCGTTCAGTTGCTGCCATGGTGCCAATGCGTAGCCCTGCAACTGGCGGTTCTGGTGGCTGGGGTGGTTCTAGTAGCAATGATTATAGAGGTCATTCGGGAGATCGAGATAGATCATCCACTCCAAGCTCTAGAACCGGTGAGTCTGAAAATCCTTATTTTACAATAACCTAAATTCTTACAAACACGCATAGATACGCTGGATAAGGTGTGAAGTGTGTTGACTTGATATAGTTTGAGTGCCACATAGTGGAGTCATCAAAGTATAAAGCAACTCAAAAGGCTTTTTTGTTTCAAAACTGACTGGAATTGGCATAAATGCTGTTTTGAAAGTTTGGCGGGTTTGGTCTATATGTATTATTGTAAAAACATGGATGTAATAATGGATAGTTTTTTTTATTGAATTACGTTGTCAAATACCTTTGCAGGTAGAAGTGATTACAGGAATGGTGGTAGGCATGATGCACATCCGAGTGGTGTGCCAAGGCCTTACGGTGGTGGAAGCGGGCAGGGCAGAGGACAGGGATCATACAACAGAGGATATGATGGTGGAAATGGAAGGTCTAAGGATGGGGAAGATGGATATGGTGGTTTCCCAGGTGCAACAACTCAGAACTCGCCAGGAGAGAAGCTTTTCCTGGTGGTTGGGCTGACACGTGGCGGTTGCAGTCACAAGCAGGAGGAAGTAGCGCTGGGTGGGCCAGTGGGTGGTAGTCTGGTTGTGCATTCTATTTTTTTTTTTTTTTTTTTTTTTAAACATGAAATGGAACTTAAAACACACTGATAAATATTGTTCCCTGTACTCTGTGTTATGTCACCTTGATAGAATTAAAATTTTGTTCCGGCTTTGACTCTCATCGTTGGTGTTCGTTTATGATAGAAATATATAAAATTCTAAGTACAAAGGTGCTTGGTTATGAAATAGATGTGTTGTTTGTTTCAAGCCAATAGAATTGGTTTTGATTTTCGGACAACGTTGAGACTTGGGTACTTATTGCTGTACTTCATATAAAATCATGAATTGTTTACTTCATTGGAAGCCCATGTTCATATTATCATACTATTTTGCTTTCAACCTAGTGATAACTTTTATTCGGTTCTGCCAACAAAGCCACTGAATATATGGTTTTATCCTTCACAGCGAATTATTTATCTGAATTCATAGTTGTTACTATTTAGTATTTATGCTATAGTTAACATCGTCATCCAAACGATGGTTTTATCCTTTCACTTCAAAAATAGTTCTTATGGAATCTAAACTCTTGATATTCAATCAATGGAAGTCACATACATATGTGACTAGACAAGCATATCAGATTCCCAAGAACACTGCAGCAAATAAAACAAACCATTTCGTTTTTCATTCCTTAAACTGTCACAAAGTAACTATGACAAGTCTAGCAAAGCATAAAGTATACCACGAGTAAAACAATCTCATCAACCGCCAACATACACAAACTAGCCCAAGAAAACGATTACTTTTAGTTTGTGAGTTCCATAAGTGCAGACACAATGTCCCCTTCTGCAGCCTTTAGAGCCCTAACAGCCTTTGACCTTCAAACCCCTGCTTGTGTCATCACCAACTCAATGTCCTTAGGCTCCACTACAGTCTCGTCAACATCTTCATCATCCTGGGCAGTTGCAGCTGCTGCCTCAGGCTTGTATCCAGCGTTGCTAAAGTTTGGTGCTTAGAATTGCTCTGCTGCGTGACTCTGCATTTGTGAGTTTAGATCTTCAATCTTTGCTTCACCAAATATCACATACGTATCTGAAGTAGGAGGATTGATTGAACACATCGGGCTTTGAGATCACAAACAAGATCTGGAACACGATAACACTAGTCAGCAGTCACTCACTAGTAACATTTGCTTTCTTAGACTAAACTATGTGTCGATTTAGACTGTTGTTATAAAGATGGAAAGAGTAAATGTTTTTAGGTTAGAAACTTACATTCTTGCTCTTTTTGACAGTAACACGACTGACTCCAGGAATAGGCTTCATCCCGGGCTTTAGCATCGCCTTTCGGCTCTTCTTCTCACTTATGGTTTGCCTAGACCTACCAATTACATCCAAGTGGCCTGCTTACAACACATAACAAGCATATAACTAATTTAATTAATTGGAAATAATTTAAAAAATAAGTCAAATAAAAAAGATATTGAAAGATATGTTGTTCTTTTCCAAGAAATCTTAGGCACATGGGCAGCCAAAATTCGCACATTCGTACATTTGCGATTCGCACATTTGCAAATAAAAGTCAAACACCACTTGGGGTACAAGTGATAGTGGGTGGGCCCGCAAATGATTGATATAGTCCTCTTTGTCTGGGATACGTGTCAAGAAACTAATGGAATCGCACATTCGCACGTTAGCACTTGACCAAATTGGGAAAACATGTTGAGTTTGTATCCTTTTGGGAAATTGAACAAGAAAAAGTCCCTTTTTGAGAATTTGCAGTACTTTATACCAAGAATCATGATAACAAATGAAAACAAGATTCTACATGAAAAAGCTAGATAAGGACAAATATTTGGTTTATAGCAAAGCATTTTACTTTAGTATTCCGGTCAGGCACAATGAAACAAATATGATCGAACAATAGGCAAAAGTTTAAAGCAACTAGTACAAATAACACTCTTACCTTCACCGTCATCTTCTTCAATGTCACCATCGTCATCTTCATCATCGTCATCATCTTCAACCAATGGTTCATCATGCTGCATAAAAATCCTTTAAACATCAGAGACATTACCCATATAGACATCATCATTACTACTTGCGTTGGTTGCGTTTACAATCCAAATATAATCGAGCAAAACATGAATTCACACAATACCTATGACTCATAATAGTTCATAAAAGTACTAAAGAGTTTCACAATTCCAACAAACAAATACGGATTTAACAATAAAGTAATCATGTTAACCAAACTAATGTTTGGATAATCAATTTTACAAAACCAACTAACTGCGTTTGCAAAACTCTGTTCCAAAATAGCAGATCTCAACCTACTAAGAAAAACGCAGATCAATTTCACACAATACTTAAAACTCGTCCTAGTTCATAAAAGTACTAAGAGCTTCACAATTCCAGCAAACAAATACGGATCCAACAATAAAGTAATCATGTTAACCAAACAAATGTTTGGATAATCAGTTTTACGAAACCAACTAATAGCGTTTGCAAAACTCTGTTCCCAAAAGCAGGTCTCAACCTACTAAGAAAAACGCAGATCATCAACTTTGTGCTGATGGTTCGCCAAACACCATTTTTTGCTTACGGGGTGTTTGTTTTGGCTTATTTGTACGTGACCAAGCTAGTCAATGGCTTGAACGTTTACCCGCAGGATCTATCTCATCTTGGGATGATCTTACTTCTCGTTTCCTTGCTCAATTTTTCCTACTGGGGAGAACTACTAAGCTAAGGAATGGCATCTTGATGTTCTAACAACGTAAAGGTGAAACTCTTTATGAAGCGTGGACTCGTTTCAAGGACTTACTCCAAAAAAGTCTCTCATCATGACATTGATCTTTGGCTTCAAATCCAAATTTTCTATGATCATGTTAACTATCTCACTAAGCACGCCATTGACCAAGCGGCCGAGGGTAAAATTACGAGAGAAGAACGTGGGGGTATCATGGGACATTATCGAGGAACTTGCCTTTTTATAGCAACGAATCATGGGATGATCCTCGTGATTTAAACAAAATTGTCAATGCAACTTCGTCAGGGTCGACTATCTACTTGAAAAGCATAGGAAGCCGTCCAACTGTAAACGGGAGACGGTCAATTCTATCTCTAACCAAAAACCTACGCCTTTATCCGAATCACCTCTTAGGGAAAATATGCGGAATCTTTAAGAAGAAACACACGGCCTCCTTCGCCGCCCCGTGAGCTTAACCTCGAATTTGAAGTACGAATGAGAGAATATATGTCGGCACATTCTGAAAGACTGGCAAAATTTGAAGAAGCCGTCTATAAACAACGAGGGGAGACGCAAGAGAAGATGGCAGAGATGATGCGTTTATTAAAGGAGTATACCAAGATGAAAACTTCGGAAAAGGTATTGGTAAGAAAAGATAATAATGCTCCCGTCACCAGATTTGTCAATGTTATATCCATTGTCCACAAGGATAACAATGAGGCTAAAGGACAGGCAAGCAATGAGGTGAATGATGATGAGACCGATGTGAACATGGTTGATGCCAGAAATAGCGAATGCAAGGAAGTCGTTAATTGTATGTGTGCTTAAAGGAGGAAAAGAAAACAACCCAAGATGAAGGAAAAGGGTGTAAAAGGGCAGTTGAGGAAACACCCAAGTCTAAGGATACTACTTAAAACGCGACATAAATAAGAAAACTGTTAATGCATGAAGTTATAATGTTGAAAGAATGATGGGATTAAGTTGTTATGAATAAACTTATTCGAAAGATAAGCGGCCGGTGGTTGTAAACCTTTTTTCTATAATGCATGAAGTTATAATGTTGAAAGAATACCGATTTTTGGAACGCATTCACCAAATACATCAATAACTTACTAGCAAAAAAAGCAATGCAAAAAGTTGACCATATTGATATCGGTATTTATTTTTTCAGTAGAAGTTGTTTCTAAATGAGGCTTTATTTTGAACAGTTCTAAGAAAACTTAGGAATAGAGAATACTGGTCGAAAATTTAAATTTGATGTCAAATGAAATAAACATACATTGATAAATTCGAAGATGAAGATACCCGTTACAAAATTACAGTGATAATCAAACAACCATGTTGATTGAAACTGGAAACATACATTGCTAGACTACTACTCGGAGGGGGTCTTTAACATGACCTTAGGCATTCCGTTATCCTCCGCTGCTATTCTTTCTGGTAGTAGCGGTTCAAATTAATATTTTTAAGAAACATAAATCATACTTTTAGAGTGGAAACACCTTTTCTATTTGCGACATCTATCGCCATTACCCCAACACTTCCAACTACCGCCCCAAACTGTTTCGGGTGGTTCTTCAACCACTTTTCCTCCTACTCGTGCCTGCAGAAGTATCCCCGTAAAAGAGATGATAAGCACAATCACGGCGAACGTAAGACTCTTAGAGCTCATCATCTGTGAGATTTAGCCTTTGCTAAATTAGTACAATATATAGACACACGCATGCATAAACTTCTCTGGTAATTTTTAATTAAGTCTTTGTAGTTTGTCTCTTTCGAAAGTTATAACTTAGAAGACTAATTCCTCAAAACCCATTGTTCAAAATGTGATTGTCAACTATACCTCGGATTAGAATAGTCACTATTAGATAACATGACTTGAAAATATTCCGTAATTATAGCCTTATAGGGTAGTTAATCTACTGATTAGGAAAATGGCTTATTTTCATACTTATTATAATGTCAACTACATCGACATCTTATAATATCTTATTCAAACAAACATGTTGTTTAATCACCGAAGATTTCCTTGCAAACACTGAAACACATCGTATCTAATACGTATAAAATTAATGTAATTCACACTTGACATGCATCTCGGTTATCTTATTCAAATCTATTATCCTACAAGTTAGCTCATTTTTTTTATGAAAAATACCGAATTAAGAATTTTCCAATAATATGTTACGGAGTGTAAAAATGGTATCAAAACACAGATCTAATCACCCAACCAACCACCCCACCGGTGATTACTTTTATTATAACAATAAACACAGAAGATTAGTCCCTAACACAGGTGCTAACCAATACAATACAAAGAAACAATATGTTGTCCCTCTGCAAAGGTGCAACAGTTACAAGAACACACTCACTAGAACAATATACCAAACCTAAACAAAGATCAAGATGATCTAAACCAATACTGAAACTACCCAAAAATCCAAATACAACCAGATGAACAAATTGTTAGAGAGAAACTTTGTAGGTAAAAACTGTGAAAGAAGATAAGGCTTGAATGAAATGAAACCCTAGCTCGGATGAGATGTATATATAACCCACAACTTTCACATTAAACCCTGCACAATACAAAACATAACAAACTTGGACAAAGTTAGCATTAGTAGAAATAGGCTAAAAATATTTACACAATAAACCCTCAAGTATCATAAGCTTGCTAAAAGATATTATTTCTAATACCCTCCCTCAAGCTTATGACACAAACAGATTCACCATGCCAAGCTTTTTCACCAAATAACCATGCTGCATTGACCCAAGAGCTTTTGTCAATATGTCCGCAGTTTGCTCTTTAGAATCAATATTAACAGTTTTAATAAGCCTATATGCAACTTTCTCTCTAACCAAATGTACATCAATATCAAAGTGCTTAGTTTTCTCATGCATAATAGGATTAGCTGCAATTTGCACAGCTGACCTATTATCACAAAACAACTCAACTGGAATCAATCCAGTTTCACCCAAATCAGTCAAAACCTTCAAAATCCACATGACTTCACATGTAGCAGATGCCATGCATCTATAATCAGCCTCAACAGATGACTTGGAAAGAGTAGCTTACTTTTTACTCTTCCAAGACACCAAGTTACCATTCACAAACACACAATAACCTGAAACAGACTTTCTAGTGATAGGACATTTAGCCCAGTCAGAATCAGAGAATGCAGTCGCTTTAAAATTACTCTGAGTTTTATTAAACCCAATACCACTACCAGGAGCAAGTTTCAAATATCTAAGAACTGTTAGACCAAGATCATAGTAAGACTGCAAAGGAGCATGCATATGTTGGCTAAGACAATGAACAACATAAGAAATATCTGGTCTAGTCATAGTAAGATAAATCAATTTACCAACTAACTTCTGATAAGCAGTAAAGTTCTTTAAGTACTTATCATTATCAGTTTCTTTATGAGCTAGCACAATATTCTCAGGCAAAGGTGTAACACCCCCCAAAATTTAACCATGACAGCGGAAGNGCCTATATGCAACTTTCTCTCTAACCAAATGTACATCAATATCAAAGTGCTTAGTTTTCTCATGCATAATAGGATTAGCTGCAATTTGCACAGCTGACCTATTATCACAAAACAACTCAATTGGAATCAATCCAGTTTCACCCAAATCAGTCAAAACCTTCAAAATCCACATGACTTCACATGTAGCAGATGCCATGCATCTATACTCAGCCTCAACAGATGACTTGGAAAGAGTAGCTTACTTTTTACTCTTCCAAGACACCAAGTTACCATTCACAAACACACAATAACCTAAAACAGACTTTCTAGTGATAGGACATTTAGCCCAGTCAGAATCAGAGAATGCAGTCACTTTAAAATTACCCTGAGTTTTATTAAACCCAATACCACTACCACTACCAGGAGCAAGTTTCAAATATCTAAGAACTCTTAGACCAAGATCATAGTAAGACTGCAAAGGAGCATGCATATGTTGGCTAAGACAATGAACAGCATAAGAAATATCTGGTCTAGTCATAGTAAGATAAATCAATTTACCAACTAACTTCTGATAAGCAGTAAAGTTCTTTAAGTACTTATCATTATCAGTTTCTTTATGAGCTAGCACAATATTCTCAGGCAAAGGTGTCAACACAGGTCTATATGCAAGCAATCCGAACTCATGCAACAATTCAAGGCAATATTTCCTTTGGTTCAAGCAAATACCAGTTTTAGTTTTAAGAACTTCAATGCCAAGAAAATATTTCAACTCTCCTAGATCTTTAATCTAAAACTTGTTTTTCAAAAACACTTTGAACTGCTCAATTTCATTCTCACAAGTTCCAGTAATAACAAGATCATCCACATAAACCAAAAGAAATAAAACAATATCATTCTTTTTCTTTATGAATAAAGAGTGATCATTTTTAGATTGTTCAAAACCAGCTTCAAACAAAGCTTCTGACAGTTTTTGATTCCACTGTCTAGGAGCTTGTTTAAGCCCATATAAAGACTTTTTCAATTTACAAACTTTGTTACTTCCTTTTTCAAAATACCCAGGTGGAGGAAGCATATAAACCTCCTCCTTAAGATCTCCATATAAAAAAAGCATTGTTAACATCCATCTGGAAAATTTTCCAGTCTTTTTGAACAACCAAACTTATAAGACATCTAACAGTTCCCATTTTAACAACAGGACTAAATGTCTCTTCATAATCTACTCCTTCTTTTTGACCATAACCTTTAGCTACTAATCTAGCTTTATACCTTTCTACTTCACCAGTAGACTTGTATTTTATTTTCCAAACCCATTTACTACCTATAGCAGTTCTACCAAGAGGTAATTCAACCTCTTCCCAAGTGTCATTTTCATGTAAAGCATGTATTTCCTCATTCATAGCATGTTTCCAATTAACATTCTTATTTGCCTCTTCAAAAGAAGTAGGCTCAACAGTTTTATTCAGATTAGACACAAAACAACAACAATCAGAATTCAACAAATAATGATTCACATACTTATTCAAACCATACTTAGTACTAGTATTAAGCACAAAATCATTAAGTTTGGCAGGCAACTTAGAAACTCTACTAGACCTTCTAAGATTCACTCCCTCTGTTTGGTTTGGAACCCTATGATTTGAACCATTACTTCCCTCAGACATAATATTTTTATCTAAAGGAGTTGCAGACTCAACATCATGTCCAGGTTGCTGTGATATACTCTCAGAACCTGAAAATTGTATCTGTTCAGAGTTATCAGTTTCATGAGAGCTCACAACCCCTTCTGGTTGATGAAGTCCACCTTCTCTACCAACAGATGTACTTCCTTCATGAGTATCATCATTGGGAGTTGGGACTGGAGTTTTAGATGTGTTTTTAGACTCAGAATCTTCATCAAAATGATCAAAAAAGTTCAAACTAGTTATCTCAGACATTGTTTCAGCAAAAAGATTTTGACTCATTTTGAAAGGGAAAACTGTTTCATAAAACTTAACATCTCTGCTATACAAAACAGATCTGTTTTCAAGGCTTAACAACTTATAAGCCTTTTTTCCACTAGCATAACCTATTAAAATACATTTTTCAGATTTTTCAGAAAATTTATCATTTCCTTTTAAAATAGCAGCAAAACACAAACATCTAAAACTCCTCAGGTGAGACAGATTAGGTTCCTTACCATATACTAAAGAAAAGGGCGACTTTCCATTCAAAACAGAGGAAGGAAGCCTGTTAATCAAATAGGCGGCAGTTAAAATACACTCAGACCAAAACACAAGAGGAATCCCTCGCTGATACATAAGACTTCTAGCAACATTCAAAAGATGTCTAGGTTTCCTTTCAGCTATTCTATTCTGTTATGGAGTATATGCACAAGTAGTTTGATGAACAATACCCATGGAATTAAGAAAATCAGTCATTTTATGATTCACAAATTCAGTACCATTATCAGATCTTATGAACTTAATTTTCTTATCAAATTGTGTCAAAACCAAGTTATAAAAGTTCACAAACATTGAGAAAACCTCATCTTTAGTTTTAAGCATATACACCCACACAGACCTACTATAATCATCAACAATGGTCAGAAAGTACCTAAAACCCTCCCTGCTAATCACTTTATAAGGCCCCCATACATCAAGATGTATAAGTTGACCAAAAACAGTTGACTTATGTTCACTTAAAGGAAAAGACTCTCTGCTTTGTTTAGCCTTATGGCAAACTTCACAAGGACTTTCATGATTGATATTAGTCAAGTTAAGAGAACCTTTTAACAATTTCAAAACCTGATTAGTAGGGTGACCCAACCTATTATGCCAAACCTCCTTAGATACATGACACATAAGAAACTCACTCTGATTAGAAACAGCAAGACAAGTAGGTTTATTATCAAAGATATACAAGCCACCAAATTCACTACCAGTCCCCAGAACACTCTCCTTTTTCAAATCCTGAATGTAACAGGTAGTCTCATCAAAACCAACAGTAAGTTTACTATCTTTAATCAACTTATGAACAGATAACAAACTAACAGAGTATTCAGGCACAACTAAAACATCAAATAAAACCACTCTATCATTCAATCTCAAATTTCCAACATGAGTGATATTAGCCATAGTACCATTAGGATGACCAACAGTAAGATGCAAATCAGAAACATCAACAACACAAAACATATTATCAGTATAATTGGTCATATGCTGATTAGCCCCAGAATCAATTATCCAACCCAAATGATAATTGACCTTTCCAATTTTAACATTAGCACAAAAAAACTTGTAAAAATGTTGATTGAAAAACACATTGCAGTTAAAAAAGGAGCATGAGGCACTACCTGCCATAGTGGCATGAGCAGAAGTACTAGGCTTATCATTCAATAAACTCATAAGCTTCAAAACCTGTTCATTAGTGAAAGACACAATACTACCAGTTTTGACATCACCATTTATATCAGAAGAACCTTTAATCTCAGCATTATTATTTTTATTAAAACCAGAAACAGGCTTAAGATTAGGGTTTTTCTTAAAACCAGGAGGATAACCAATAAGTTCAAAACATCTGTCAATAGTATGTCCTTTCAAACCACAGTGTTTACACAACAAACTATCATAATTGCCTCTATTATTGTTATTAGAATTGTTACCAGACCAATTATTATTAGAATTTCTTCTATTAACATTATTACCATTGGATCTAGATACAAAAGCAGAAATTTAAGGCTTATCAGTTTTAGCAGAAGTAGTAGGAATCCCTCTGTGGGATTCCTCCCTAGAGATGATGACAAAGGCATCTTTAACCTCAGGAAGGATTTCCCTGGTCAAGATACCACTCCTAATAGGCTGATAAATGTCATCAAGGCCCATTAAGAATTGCATAAGTTTTAACAACTTAGCATGATCATTCAACTCAGTTCTAGCCTCACAAGTACAATCAGGCAGTTTAGTAAGAATATCAAATTCTCTCCAAAGAGAGCTCAACTTATGAAAGTATTCAGATACATGCAATCCACCTTGTTTAAAATTATTAATTTTTTGTAACAGATTAAACACCACAGAGCCATCAATCCTATCATAAGTATCTTTCAATTCTTTCCAAACAGTAGAAGCATTATCAGAGAAAACATGACCAAGATACACATCTTGAGATAAAGAACTAAGAATCCAATTAAGAACAACAACATTACATCTATCCCATTAAGATTCTAACAAAGGACTAGCAGCATAATCAGTCCTAGAACAACTACCATCAAGAAAACCCATCTTGTTTTTAATTTGCATAGCCAATTTAATAGCACAAGACCAAACTCTATAATTCTCAACACCAGACAGTTTGATACTAACAATAGAAGCACAATTAGAATCATTAGGATGAAGATGCAGAGGATTACTCTGATCCAAACTACTAATCATAATAGCCATTATGAACAGAACAAGATAAAGAACAAATAGCAACAAGCAAAAGAAATAGATAACAACTAACCAAACAAACTAGTACTAACAACCAAACATAAACAAAGAAAACTAAACAAACAAACCAGTAACCAAGCAGATAAACAAAACTAATATCCAAACAAATCAGAGATAACAAAACAAACAAACAGATAACCAACCAACTTCCACCAAAACTCAACCTCCAACAATCCCAAATCCTAACCTCCTCCAATCTAAACACACACCTAAGAACTAACTTAGGCCTAGCCAAGTGAACTAGAGCTGACCAGGGTAGGTTTTCGTACCACTCTATGGTGGCAGATCAAGATGTTAGCCAACTCGTTTGCACCCACTTAACTAAAACCCAGTTATTCTTAAAGGAGAATCAAGAACTTACATTGCTTATGAAAAGATGCAGCGGAGAACCAATCAACCACTCTAGATTCACTTAGTTTAGAGTAATTGATCCAAGAACCAACCCAGAATCAGTAATCAACAAGATTCCAAGAAACCCCCAAATTTCCAAATTAGGGTTTCGAGAAATGAAACCCAAGAATCAACAATTAAAAGTTGATTCTTCAAGAAAACACCACCAATTGCTTCCAATTCAACCAAGAACAAAAACCCCCAAAAATTAGGGTTTCAAGAAAAAACCCTAAAAACTGATTAGATCAAGAACCACTCAGAAAACCAACCTGGTTAGAACCTGGCTCTGATACCATGTAAAAATGGTATCAAAACACAGATCTAATCACCCAACCAACCACCCCACTGGTGATTACTTTTATTATAACAATAAACATAGAAGATTAGTCCCTAACACAGGTGCTAACCAATACAATACAAAGAAACAATCTGTTGTCCCTCTACAAAGGTGCAGCAGTTACAAGAACACACTCACTAGAACAATATACCAAACCTAAACAAAGATCAAGATGATCTAAACCAATANTTATTATAACAATAAACATAGAAGATTAGTCCCTAACACAGGTGCTAACCAATACAATACAAAGAAACAATCTGTTGTCCCTCTACAAAGGTGCAGCAGTTACAAGAACACACTCACTAGAACAATATACCAAACCTAAACAAAGATCAAGATGATCTAAACCAATACTGAAACTACCCAGAAACCCAGATACAACCAGATGAACAAATTGTTAGAGAGAAACTTTGTAGGTGAAAACTGTGAAAGAAGATAAGGCTTGAATGAAATGAAACCCTAGCTCGGATGAGATGTATATATAACCCACAACTTTCACATTAAACCCTGTACAATACAAAACATAACAAACTTGGACAAAAGTTAGCATTAGTAGAAATAGGCTAAAAATATTTACACAATAAACCCTCAAGTATCATAAGCTTGCTAAAAGATATTATTTCTAATACAGAGTAATAAACAATTCATGGATTAGTTCTTTTTAGAGTGCTTTCAATAATGTGAGGTCGAGAAGAGACGCTTTATGTCTAAACAGTATTTTCTGATAGCTTTTGTTATAATAATTTTCTTAGAACCGTGCATCGTTGTTTTCATGGTCCGTTATTTTGAGTTATGTTATATTTTAGTTTAAAAGAAAGAGAGAATTACAACAAAAAATCAAGAAGGGCTTTGAACGTTTAAAGCTAAATTGTAAGAGGGTTTTTATTTGGACTTTTGATCTGCGTAAAAAAAATATGTGAGAAATCAGCTGATGCATTTGTGCCAATACAAAACACATCACAAAATTTGTATAATTAAAGATAATTTTGTTTTCTCGGGTCATCGAGAAAACTTATGATAATGACATGAAGTACGCGGATACCCCGGATTAAACCATATGTCAATTTTTTTTATTGTGCGAGGTGGACTTTTGAAATATGCAAGGTGCAACAAAGTATAGCTACGTTATAGGCAAAAATCAGCGCCGATAACAGTCAATCCAAGTTATAACTGCACCATTACCCACAAGCTATAAGGTCTCCGCCATTTTCATTATGAAAGTTATACATCTTTTTTTTTGTCATTTTTCTTTTTGAGTGTAAAAGTGATGTGAGTAGGGGTTTTTTTTTTGTTGTGTGTTGTTATACGAATATCATTGAGAGGGTATGTTTTGGTTTTATGTTATAGAAATGTTATAAGGTAAAAGCTGACGTGATGATAGATAACACACCTATAACCGCCAAGTGCACCTAACTCTCTTAATAAATTAAGCGAAATTTATTAAAATTTAATTTAGAACTTACAAAGTTGTGGCTTTTTTTTTTTTTTTTAAAGGCAACAATATATAAAAGCCTCGGAAGGAAAATACAATAGAGACATCCCTCATCTATTAAACAAGCTAATTAATAGAGAAAAGGACCCAACAGGAACAAATACATCTAACAAGCCTAACACAAACTTGATTAATAGAGAAAAGGACCCAAGGATTTTGGTGTCTTACCGTAATATATTGTTTTCTCTATTGGATTTAATAAGTAGCATTCTGTTAGCCCACTTTAAAATTTTCCATCAGCTCAAAAAAGTTAGGTCCAAACATTAACCCAATCTAATAAGTGTCTGGTTAACATCATCAGTCTCACAGCTCAAAATATTAGCACTTTATACTCCGCCTCTGGTTATAATCGAATTCACCGGTAATTGTTAAACAACAATACATTTTTTGTAAATAAATTGTGAAAATCTTTTAATTCTTAGCTGTAGCTATTATGAATTTGGTGTACCATTTATTTTTTTATTTTTTGTTTTGTTTTGGAATTGCTAAGCATGTGTTGACACGCATTAACTGCTCATACCTCTAATGATAACTGACCGACTCTATGTACCGCCAGTTATGCACATTTTTGTTTCATAGCCCTTACACTGTGTTCTGGGATGTAAAATGGAAAGAAGAGAAATGGAGAGGGTAAAAACGAGAGAAAAGAAGAGGAGAGAAATTGGCATTTTGTTTTGTGTTCCCAAGTCCGAAAAAAAAAAGAAGATAGATTTAATCAAATTATGCAAAAAAAAAAAAAATAATAAATAAAATAAAATAAAATTAAAA
>LBNU01038886.1:1567-12031 GCA_014162995.1 Artemisia annua
ATCTTCTCGAATATACTCCAAGAGACTTTCATTTGTCGGGAATTCTTCGTACATGCATAAATCTTCGTTTATTGATCGTTTTTACGTCTTTTTCTGCATTTTCCTTACTTTGAGCTTCCATGAACCTAAAATACGAATTATGCTCAATTAAGTACCATAAGTTCATAAAAGTGACCATAAAATCCACAATAACGCGACTAAAAACATGTTAATTTTGAGCGTTATCAGCCCTACGGTCCGGGTATTATTGGCCTAGCATGCACAAAGATGCAAGTGAAGTCATTCAAAGATGTCAAGACTGCCAAGTTACCGACCGGTACCAAAGAGCCCGTAGCACAACCTGGTTCCAATCACTTCCCCCTTGCCATTCTACAAATGGGGCCTCGACATCAGCGGCCCATTCCCGGAAGCCCCAGGAAAAATCAAGTACTTAATAGTGGGAATCAATTACTTCACGAAATGGATTGAAGCCAAACCCTTGGCAACCATCACCGGCAATCAAGTGAAAAAATTTGTCTGGGATAACATTGTATGCAGATACGGCCTTCCAAGGGAAATCGTATCGGACAATGGCAAGCAATTCAGAGACAATCCCTTCAAGGACTGGTGTGAGAAGCTCAACATCAAGCAACAGTTCGCGTCCGTCAAACATCCGCAGGCGAATGGCTTAGTGGAAAGAGCGAACAGAAGTCTCGGAGAAGGAATAAAAGCAAGGATAGATCAGGGAAAAAGGGACTGGCTGTAAGAGGTTCTGCACGTGCTTTGGGCCCACCGCACTATGATAAAGTCTAGCAACGGAGACACCCCGTTCTCTCTGACATACGGGACGGAAGCTGTTATCCCGGTGGAGATAGGAATGCCATCACTAAGATGCGCCCTCTTTGACCCAATGGAGAATGATGAAGCCCTGCGTGTCAACTTGGACCTTGCAGAGGAAAGAAGAGAAGTTGCGGCTATTGACGAGGCAAAAAGCAAAGCCAAAATGGAAAAGTATTACAATGCAAGAGTCCGCGGCACGTCCTTCAAGCCCGGCGACTTTGTGTACCAATGCAACGAAGCCAGTCATGCAGAAGACAGCGGAAAGCTGGGACCAAAATGGGAAGGACCTTATGAAGTCACCAAAGCACTGGGCAGGGGATCGTACAAGCTCAGGAACCAGCACGGACAAGACCTTCCGCGGACGTGGAACGTCCGAAACTTGAAGAAATGTTACATATAATTGCAACTAAATGTAAGTTTTTCCAATTGGCTGACCACGGCTATACCCGGCAGCGGGAATTCACATTCACAACTATGTAGTTTATATTTCCTTGTACTTTCTTTTGCTTAATGAAACGTGGAGTCTGATCAGCCCCATAAATTTTCCCAAAATACTACTTGCATTCTTTCTTTTATCTTATTGTTATGCACACACATATAATTCGAAAAACCATCACTCGAGCACACCAAAGGCATATAATTGGTATTGCAAACCCATTGACCATAACTAAAGTGTGTAAGTGGCATAGCAAGCCCAGCACGAGGGCAAACCACCTCACAATCAACTAAGGCGTATAAGTGGCACTGCAGGCCCATTGACCATAACAAATCATTAACCATAACAAATCATTGCCCAAAGCAGTGAAAATAAAAAAAACACGACACAAATAGTTAAGTGTTTACTAGCATTCATTAAGAAAACCCACGGATACACACATCCGGAGGCAACCGCAGAAACCGCGAGCTCAACCGATTGACAAAACAAAAAGAGGTTAAGATAAATAGCTTCACAAGTTAAAAGGGCAAGGGCGGCATAGTCTCAATGCCCCCAGAGAGTACTGCCCAAAGGAACAGGTTCACGACGCAGGCTCATCCTGAGGTTGATCCGCAGGAGGGTTCACCGGTTGATCGAGGACAGAAGCGTCAAACAGCTCATTGTCAGTATACTTAAGGTCACGCTGAGCCCCGTCATCTCCCTTCGGACCAGTGAAAGGGGCGGAAAGATCTGGCCCCGACCATCCGACCGCGGTCTCCTCAGCAGGCAAGGGGATCAACTGCGGAACTGTTAGGGAGAAGTCAAACTCTTTACCACATTTTTTGTTCTTCGCCTCCTTGTAAGTAGCAATGGCATGCGGGCGGCTGGTGAAGCGCTTGAGCAGGGAGTCAGGGAGAATGCGCTCCTCTGCGACTGGGGGACCAAATGCAACTTCAGCTGACCCCGGTAACTGTTCTTCCTCCAAGACAAGTTGGGACATCAAGAATTCCAAGGGCGAATCTTTGCAGGCTTCTAAGGAATCCAACAGTGGGAGCGGAACTTTACCTAACTTGATCACGGCCTCAGTATACCTTTGCTTGGCCTCCGGATTGTAAGCTTCCACATCGGCAAGCATTTTTTCTTGCGGCCATGCTCTATACCAGCTTCCAACCCTTGTCGGAGTCCTTCCGCGATGGCAACTGAAATACAGTCCCCAAGCCGAGTCCGCAACTCATCACATTCCTTGATATTCAGGAAGGCCTTATGGAAGCCGTGACCAATCACCCATCTCTTCCCTTCCACAGCCATCAGCAACTGCGGGAACAGTTCCGTATCAAACTCACCATTAAGAGCCGTCAACCGATCATCCAGCTCTGCCAGCTGCTCCTTAAACCCAGCACGAATGGCCTCCTCCCTTTCCTCAAACATTTTATTCAAAAACTCTTCACCCTTCACTTGGCTTTCCAAGGTCCCGCAAACTATCTCCAGACCCGCGAACTTCTCAGCCAGCTTTTTGTTCGCAGCCTCCGACTCCTTATTCTTAACCTCTAAATCTGATAACCCCTCCAGCTTCTCAACCTTCCCGCCCAAAGCGGCATTCTCCGCCCGTAGGTCCGCGATCTCCTTGTCCTTTGACTCCACAACTCCCTCCAGCTCAGACACCCGGCCACGAACCTCGGCTATCTGAGAAGACTCACCCTCAAACCCCTCAACTTTAGACCTGAGTATGGAAATAATCTTGTCCTTCCTCTCCAACTTCCGAACCAACTTGGCGTTTGCCTCCAACTCATGCTCCAGCCTCAACCTAACCTCTGAACCAGTGCTAAACTGTTGGCGAAGGCCACGGAGTTGGTTAGGTTCGACGTCCAAGCAGGCGGTCGCGCGGCCTTCATTTTTTTTTAAGCCGGACGGACAGGCAGTAACCGGAGTTGGGAAATGCTGTGCCATCAAGGGCTCCGGCAAATGCCGAATGGGTCATGCGCATGCTGTAAAGCGTCAGTTGGCAGACCACTTGGCGGAGGGAACATAGATAGAGGAAGCCTGAGCCGTCATTCAACTTGTCAAGGGGATTGGTTAAAAATTCGCGCGGAATTAGGCGTCAGCCCCAGTGACGGGAGAACCCTCAACATGTGGCCGGGACTAGAACCTTCCAGGTGAAGACTAGCAGAGCCGGGAGGCGCAGACCCCAGAAAGAGCATGGTAGACCCGCCGAAAACAGGAGGCGAGATTTCTCAAAAGTTTGTATTCGCTCAGCGGTCGGGCGCAGCTGCGGGAGCCTAGAGTAGAAATCGACGGGTCGATATTCCTTTCGTAATGATTAGCGTCCGTGACCGGAGACCCGTGCGTTCCGAACCCGCTGACTGAGACTCATCCTTCCACTCGGGACACGCAAGCGGATGATCCCGTGGGGTGGCATGCTGCACCCTACACAAGAAGCCACAATAAGCAAAAAAGAAAAAAAAAAAAAAAAAAAAAAAGAGGGCAGGAGTACAACAGATGAACCCGGCCACCTGAACCGCCCCCCAGCCGTCCTTTTCGGTTAAGACAAGGATAAGTGCCTCTTCTTCTTTCTTGGGGTTAGTTTGCGGAGGGTTAGGCGGCAATTGCTCGACCCTCTTTTCCCGGCGGGCCGTTATCAGTTTTGGCCCCGGCCAACTCGGCTGGGACACCAGGTATGTGAATCAGAAGATATTAGATTTCTCAGTAGCGTTCAACCACCTCGGTCAGCCGTACCAGCCAACAACGTAGCCTCACCCGTCCCTCAGGTCGGTCTTTCGTCCGCGTATTTACCTAACGGATGCCGGCTGATTGATGAAAGCGAATAAGTCCGATATCTAAAAAAAGAAGGAAGAAAGTCAGAAAACAGCCATAAAGAAGGAAAAACAAAGATGGCCAAACCATCTAATAACCCACCGCTGCTCGTCAGGCCACAAGGGAAGGTAGGGCCGCTAACCTAGCATCGTCATCCACGTGCCGACTGTAACCCCGAGTAACGTTCAGGGAAACACGGCGGGGGTATTTTTTGAAAGGAGGCTCTCGTGGTGAGAAGTTTTCCAAATGTCCGTGATAAGTGGTCCGGCGTCAGACGGGGAGAGGCGATCACGATCCACGGAGTTTCTTCGCAACCACGGGGAGTAGACAAGCGGAAAAGATGGTCCGCCTTCACAGAAGAAGAAGTGGTATCCTGTCCAGTTGCTTCAGCCGAATGCAAAACCACGGGCTATAACGAAACCAGGGCGCTCACTACCGCGAAATTTCGGACCTTCCCTCTTCCTCATGGAGGGTCAACCAACCGGTGGTGGGTGTCTGTACCCGCAGACCCAACTAGTAATTTCCGATGAAACAACAATGCCAGGTAAGGCCACCCCAACCGATGAACACGACATAAAAGTCTCCAAAATGGCTAATGCCTTACACGCCGCCTAGATACGGACAGTTTGGCGGATAGGATGAATTTGGTAATACTGCTTGAAGGCAGTAAGCAATGAAACGGGAAAGAGGGATCGCTAAAATTCCCAAGCTCAAAAGAACTCTAGTGTAAAACAACGCGTATCTTGCCCTCGGAGGAGCCGGTCTCTACATTGGTGGCCCACGGGGAGCGGCCAGGACCTCAGGGCAATAAGTGCGGGTGCATGTTATATTCTTGCAGAAAACTTCATTCTACGGCACTCTGGTGCAAGCTTAGAATGCCACGCATGGTCCTATGATGATCGATAGCCATTCCGGGTAGGACTAAGGAAGAACAAAAGAAGAAGGACCACTGCACGCGGCAAGGAAAGCCCTAACATGATAACGTAGGCCGGAAAGAACACGAAGCAAACTGGGAAGAAAAAGTCGGGTGAAAGATGTCCTTAGGAGAGGTGTAAAATTTGCGAGTATGATGTACAAAAAGTGTAAAGATTGAAACTCTTCTGAGATTTATATTGTAGTCAACACCGCATCCCAACAAGCTCTAGATCAAAGGTACGAAAAAATGACACGTGGCCCACTACCTGACTCAACCCGGTTTATAAACCATCCCAATCCAACGGTTACCACTGTCGCAGAAGGATAAACGGTCGTTTTCCGTCAAGACTCGACGTCAGTCAGTAAATAATGCTGGGACAGGAATGTTTCGCGGTGTTACCGAGAACCAGCTGGTCACCAAGCTAACACTAGTCCGGCGGCAGATGGACAAAGTCTAGGAACACTCGTTCACAAGAAAGAACGAGTATACCAGACCTGGGGGGGGACTTGATTAATATAGTGATCCCCGGACCCAAGACATGAGTGGACCGGCGGCCCGCTTAACTATCTTAATCCGGAGTCAGAATAACGGTGGTGCCGGCCACACTCGAACACAAAACAGGGGGCCCGGACTAGGGCTAAAAGGTCGGCCCTTCAAAAGGCGGGTCCGCGTCAGAACATGTTGCCAAAGAGCTTCCGCGCCCAATAATCAATCCGGAGCGGCCGGGACCATGGACGTAACCTAAAAAAGGACAAGGAACATTTGTCAGCCTACCATATAGCTGACCCAAAAAGGGGAAAGGCCGACAACCCCTCTCCGAAAGGAAACGCCACTCACATACCTAGGGACACTAATAAAGTGAACCAGGAGGATTGTAGGGCCTGAAAAATGCGCACTATCATAGTACGAACCGCAGATAGCGACAACAAACTGTTATGGTATAAATAGAGAGCACTTCGTCAATTTCAAGAGGGTAACCGACAGAGCTCTCTCATCAAAATTACGGTTTTATCTCGGTCGTACACCCACAGTACTTACTCTACGACACCCGAGGTTGACCTCGAAGTCCCTCTTCCGCGGTGAGGCTAACGGTGCTTTCTTTCTTAGCAGCTTATCATCAACCCTTCAAGTTCGAAATCTCACCTATCAAAAGCTAGCATAAATTAGATTTTGGGGGAAGTCTCGATTTTGCACTAACAGTAGTGGCTGTGGAGCGTGTGGCTTTTCTGAAGGATCTTCAAAAGTGTAACATGGAAAAGGTCATGGGTCTGATAAAGATGGTTACTGAAACACATCTTCAGGCACGTGAGACGATTTTATTTGTTACGAAGATGAGGGGTTTTAACTGGGTTAAGGTTTGGTGAATGAGGAGGTGGTTCGTGGTTTTTGGGCGTGGGTCTTTGAGTTTGTGTAGGTTACGTTTCTTGTTTCTATGTTGATGAATATGATGAGTATATTATAGTTTTTATTATGTTTATTGTGTTGAATTATGATGTTTTTTGTTGTTGAATTTGGTTACTTTTTGTGTTTCATCTTGTTCTTGATTGTGAATTTTTGGTACTTTGTGATTCGAAGAACTTTGAATAATATAGTAATGAGCTCTAAAATTATACCAATTAGCAATGTTTGACTTCTAAATTCAATTGGTTGTCAAAAAAATGAAGTACACTTGTTCTTGTCAATGTGTATCTAGCTTTTACCATAAAATTGATCCTGGATGCCTGTGTATTAAGAACAATTCATCCTGTGAAAGTGTGAAACCTCAAATCTTTACAATGGTCTATCTTTGACTTTTAAATGTCAAATGTTAGTCCAAGTAACCACCGAAACAACTAATGCTTACAATCAACAACAGTTGCATCCAAATAACCACTGAATGACCATTTATCAATCAAGCCTGCAATTGTGAAACCATTGAATGACCATTTATCAACAACAAATGCATCCAAATAACAACTAAGACAATTGATGCATACATACAAACACCTTGTCAAACCACTAATGCATACAAATTCCAAAAATTTCCTAACTTGTAGACTTTCATTATCATGTGAATGTAATTGTTTAACCACCGTCACACTACTTAACTGTTACACATAGCATAAATATACATCTATATCTATACTATTATATAATGCATGGAAAACCAATCCTAACTCTAAGCCTAAGTCCTAACCAAAAATTAAACTAACTAACCCTAAGGGCCCGTTTGGTGTTAGGTTTTTGAGCAAAAGGTTTGGGATAAAAGTAGATTTTATATGTTTGGTTAGAAAACCTGTTATTAAAATTTGCCTTCATACCATTGTCAGTAGGTTTACAGAAAACCTTAGGTGAAGTGTTGGTTTTCTCTCTCCTCCATGGTTCTTTTTTTTATTCTCTTGTTGTCCTTTTTTTTGCCGTCTAGTTTTTTTTTTCACATATATATCTATCACTTGTGGGCCATAACTAACTTATATAATAATTATTTATTTTGTTACAAATATATTTTATTTATTTATTTTTTTTTCTCTCTCTTACATAAAATCCAAATCCAAATCCTGAACCAAATCCAAATCCAAATCCAAATCCAAATCCAAATCCTAAACCCGTCTACAAACCAAATGGGCCCTAACTCCAAGTCTAACTCCTAACCAAAAATTAAGATAAGGAGCTCCAACCATATGGTGACATGTGTCAATTCTGAAATAACAATTCACATTTATTTTCAAATTAAAATATCTTTTTATCTATTTAATTTTTTTATAATCTAATTTCACCATATTTCCTTAAATTTTGTGCTCTTTAATTCAACATCCATTTTGATATATTTTTATAAGTTTTTAGTTTTTAGATTTTTAATAGATTTATTTTATTTTGATTCAAATTTTTACTACTTTAACTTTTATTTCAATCAATATAATCTTGATTTGTCAAAATCATATACTTTGGGGGAAGTGTTTGACGGGTAAGAGATTGCGAGGGTCTTTCAATATGAGGGAATAATGATGTCGCGGGAAAGCTACGGGAAACCCAAGCAAACAGATACAATTAATTCATATACATTCGGAGTGTTGCGAAACGAATTCACTAAGCGGGTATGAGATTGCGGGGAGAGTTGGGCTAGCAATTCATTTACAATTTTTATAATATAACTATATTTATCACCGCCGCCATGTGCGGGTATCCGACTAGTACAAGTTGATTGTCTTAAACATCGAGTACCAAACAAGAGAGAAGTGTTTTTTGAAGTGAAACATAAAACCAATCATACCATTGGCTTTTTACGAGCCCTTATTTGCCTTCTCATCCTTGACCATCATCTTCAATTGCCTTCTCAACCACCTAATCTTGGTTCAGTCTAATCCTCTTCATTGTTCTGCCACTAGGAACATGGTCAAAATCACAGTCATCTACTCCAACTAATTATTTCCGCCACCTCTTCAACGACTTCTTGATCAACAATTGGATTAGCCACAGGTTCTTCTTGATCATTAGCCCCTTTCCACCACCTCTTCGGCAACCTCTTGATAAACAATTGTTGAGATTTGTTATCTAATAACCTATTATACCATATAATATGTTGGAAAATTTAGTTCCCTTGAGGGATTAATTCACACCTGGTAATGGGTTTGGAGGTACGGAGTGTACACCCATTTGGTCACTGAATCCCCTGACTCAATAGTGGTTATGTTGAGAATCTGCTGCTAGTGTGAATCTGATTCTGCTGCTAGTGTAAATCTGATTCTTCTACTTGTGTGATTCTGCTGCTAGTGGATTCTGCTGATAGTGTAGAGATTCTGCTGCTAGAATCTCTGTGGCTCGTTTTAACCACTGATTCCTACTATTATGGAAAGTATAATGATATATTTAATGGGCCGTTAATTACACATATTTCCATGGGCTAGGGTTTGAGTATTCTCTATTATAAATAGAGGTCATAACATTCTGCATGGATACACGAAAACACACAAACCCTAAACACTTGAATACGCTTCTGTTCTTGATTTGTGCCTAAAACAAGAACATCACTTGGTCTTATCCCATAGAGATATTCGTGTAACCCAGGCATAGGGTCGAATAGTTTCTATTGGAAAGTGATACCACGATTTCAAGTGAATATCCGGTACTCATTGATTATCTTAACCCTGTTCTGGGAACACTTGTAAACCCTAAATAACCAACTATCAATAGAAACTATTTAGTGATAATCAATGGCTGCTGCTATGAGACTAATGGCTACTAACTTTTCCAAGTTGGAAAAGTTTGAAGGTGTTGATTTCAGAAGATGGCAAAAGAAGATGCACTTCTTGTTGTCAAGTATGAATGTGGTGTAAGTTCTGACTACTGCTATTCTTGAAGATTATGGAGATGATGCTACTATGGAACAGATGAGGGCAAGAAGCAAATGGGAGAATGATGATTATGTCTACAGAGGTTTAATCCTCAATGGTATGTCTGATTCTTTATTTGATATTTATCAGAATGTTGAATCTTCTCAAGAACTATGGGATTCCTTGGAAGCCAAGTATATGGCTGAGGATGCATCAAGTAAGAAGTTCCTTGTAAGTAATTTTAACAAGTACAAAATGGTCGATTCTAGACCTGTCATGGAACAATACAATGAACTTCTTAGTATACTTGGTCGATTCACACAACATAAGATGAACATGGATGAGGCTATTTCAGTCTCTTGTATCATTGATAAATTACCTCCTTCTTGGAAAGATTTCAAGCATATGCTAAAACATAAGAAGGAGGAATTAACTCTTGTTGAGTTGGGCAGTCACTTGCGCATTGAGGAATCACTCAAGGCACAAGACATTGACAAGCCAAAGAGTAGCAATGTTACTGGTCCATCAGTTGTCAATATGGTGGAGCACAACAAATCCTCCAGGTACAATGACAACAAGGGCAAGCGTAAGCATCATGATAACACCAAAGATGATATTAACAAGAAACCAAAATTGACTTGTTGGAAGTATGGTAAAACTGGACACTTCAGGAAAGATTGTAAAATTGGTAAGATTGGCAATAAAGTCAATGGATCTGGCACAAGTGGATCAGGGAATGGTAATACCAATTCTCTAAAAGGTCAAAATATATTTAATAAGTATTTTGAGATTTATTATGTTACATATATATATATATATATATATATATATATATATATATATATATATATATATATATATATATATATATATATATATATATATATATATATATATATATATATATATATATATATATATATATATATATATATATATATATATATATATATATATATATACACACATATATATATATATATATATAATATATATATATATATATATATATATATATATATATATATATATATATATATATATATATATATATATATATATATATATATATATATATATATATATATATATATACATATATATATATATATATATATATATATATATATATATATATATATATATATATATATATATATATATATATATATATATATATATATATATATATA
>LBNU01038888.1:17608-31593 GCA_014162995.1 Artemisia annua
TCTATATATATTCTCATAATTTTTAGTCATTAGGGAGAACTTGTGTGGAACTTTTTAGAGAGAAACCCTAGACGAATTTTGCAGCTTTTTTAAGGGTTTTATACCCTTGGATCTCTCATGTTACATTGAAGATAAGTAATCAATTAATCATTCAATATGTCTATGTGTTGTTTGATTCTATCTTACGCTTGTCTTTTATTTAACATGCTAGGCTAGGTTTGCTTAGATACAATGAAACCTAACTATTGATTATTGATTGAATGGTGTGTTATTAATTGTATTGGATGGGTGATTATCGATGTTAGGCTTAAGAAAACTGGCAGACTTCCGGTTGGTAACATGCTTGAACGTCTTAAGAAACATGAACCAAGGTGTACTAAGGTTATTTGATTGTATTTAATGCATGAGCGAATTCTAGTGATCCCATGTTAGGAGCTTCTTAGCCGGCTCGACATAGGAGTGAAGTAAGAGCTCATAGAGTTAGGGGAAGTCCGTACACACCCCTACGAATGGTATTAAGGAATACAATCTGTCATCCACTACACACTAATCAATCGGTAAAAGATAGTTAGGGAGTAAGGAAATCTAAGTAAACACACTTCTCTCCATATAGTTTTCACAAACATTTACTTTCTTTTTATTTTATTTTATTTGCATTAGTAGTTATTTGGGTTAGTTGACTAGCAACTAATTCCGCCCACTCCTTCAAACCCGAGATTTTTACATGCTTTCCTAAAAATAATAAAATACAAAAAGAATCTTCCCTCACCCCTAGACCTATTAGAGTAGCTTTTCAATCCTAACGACACTATTCCCGCAGAGAACGATCAATCCCCCGGTACTTGCCACTACACTATACTACATCGGTCAGGTACACTACCTGGTGGGGATTGCAAGCTTCTCAAGATCCCTTGAGAAGTNTTACATGCTTTCCTAAAAATAATAAAATACAAAAAGAATCTTCCCTCACCCCTAGACCTATTAGAGTAGCTTTTCAATCCTAACGACACTATTCCCGCAGAGAACGATCAATCCCCCGGTACTTGCCACTACACTATACTACATCGGTCAGGTACACTACCTGGTGGGGATTGCAAGCTTCTCAAGATCCCTTGAGAAGTAAAACCCTAGTGCATGGTCGCAATCCCGCGCATCAATGCTTCCACAACTCCCACTCTTACAATACCGACCTCTACTGCTGGAACCACCACAACAGATCCAGCTCAGGCTATGACCACTCCAGCAATATCTATCTCTACCACCAGGACCACAGCTCATCCCACCACTGAGAAGAAATCCCAACCTACACTGGAGGACGTACTGGAAGTCACATCTGGAATCGCACAAGAAAACAATGACATCAATGAGAAGCTAACCAAGCATGATGCAGTGCTAAGAAGTGTGATGGAACTTAATCTGCCTCAGACTCTTCAAAATCACAGCTCTAGGCTAGCCAAACTCGAAAAGCTCAACATTGATCAACAAGTGTCTAGGGCAATCGATGATCAAGTCGCAGAAGTAGTTAACAATGCTCTAGAAGCTCCACTCAGGTCGAGATTCAGAGACTTGCCCATTGCTGACATGAAAGTAATTCTTCAACACAGCATGTATGCAAATGACCAACACAAAGGACATGATGCACACAGACGATTATATGCTGCTTTAGAAGATTCCATTAAGCAAGATGATGTGGAGCAACACCACAAAGACATGGAAGAAGAGCTAAGAAGGAAAAGAAGGCGTCAGAGTCAACCAAAGCCTCCATCAGATTCACCGCCACATCCTCCACCACCGCCTCCACCTTCTGGATCATCAGGACCAACAGGAGCATCTGGACATTCTGCAGGTCCTCAGTCTGAAACAATGCCACCACCTCCATCCTCATCATCAAAGAAGCAACAACCTGACAAATCGGGTAAGTCAACGTCCTCCAAACATTCAAAGCAAACCACGTATGTTGCATGGACCACTATTGAAACAGGGACTACGGCAATTGCTTCACCAATCCATGAAGATCTGATCATGAACGAAGAATCCATCGTACCTACTTTAGCGGTATCTTCAGATGATGATGATGATGATGCTTCCACTGCACACATCTCTCAGAAGGAATGTTGGTGGCAGTCATGGACCAGGGATGATGCTGTTGACACTCCCTCCGTCAGGTTGACTAAGGAAGAAAAGGAGACTTGGTGGAAGCCAGATCTTGATCGTCCAACTACACCTGAGCCTACCTGGCATGTTTCCTCCTCCGATCATCTCACTACTGACAACAACTGGGCCAATGTCATTACCAGCAGTTTCGTACCTCCAGCTGAAGATTCACTACTTGCTCAAACTGGGGATATGGGAAAATTCATTAAATGGTTTTGTGCGAAGAGAGGTCTGTTGAAGCTGTCACAGAAAGATCTCGAAGGACCAGCTTATGATATCGTCAAGGTGTTTCACTATGATGTGACACATCTTCAATATCAGATGGAGGAATGTCATAAAATGTTCAATGATATTGTTGATGAGGGGATTATATAACACAAATACAGCAATCCACTCCCTCTGGGTGGATCACCAGGTCATGTCACGATTCAGGCTAAGTTCTTCTTCAATAAGGATCTGGAATACCTTCAGTTCGGTAGCAAACAGTGTAAGTTCGCACTGTCCATCACCAAAATGAAGGCTGCATACTATCAAGATGTTGGATTGGAACAGCTGGTACCCGACAACATGTGGATTCCCGACGTATGTGAATATGTTGTTGCTGCGTCCCTTGGGATCTCGCACTGGTGGTTCAAGAAACAACAATTCTACGTTGACAGATTTCAAGCTAAAGGCAACCGCAAATCTGTTCGATCGCCACTCCCAATCATCAGTGTCGTCAAAGTTCAGATCCATTCCATATACGGGTATGATTATCTTAAGAACATTGTCTTCAAACGGTCTAATTTCAAGGATTATGCAATCTCCGAAGGCGACTTCAAGTATCTCCGCCCAAATGACTTTGAAGATTTATACCTGCTTCATCTTCAAGGAAAACTGCATCATCTACCAACACGGGAAAAGAAAACACTTGTATTTGTTGTTCTTCATTGGGTCAGAGGAATTGTTATAAGAAAACGTGTCGAAGACTTCCAACTCGGCATTGAAAGTTATCAGTCTCAACTCAATCTCACTAGACCTCAATGGGAAGTTGCAAACATTGAACCCGTACCAGATTTTACTGTCCTTGAATCTCTGATGGCTATCGTGTTCAGGGATAAGTACAATGTCCCCATGGTCATGCGTCTCAAGGAACTGCACAAGTTTAGCGATGGTACCTTGCAAATGGTCGATGACGCCTTGGACTTCAGAGTAAAAGAGTATCAGGTCTATCCAGCTAAACCAGGAGGCTATACCAATCATTGGTCGGAGCATGACTTGGAGCTGAACAACAAATTTCTCCACGCAATTAGGAAAAGATTGAAGTTGAGGAGAATCTTCCGCAGCCTAGAATGCTATGTGGGTGGAAGAATTCGTGAAGGTGACTACCGACTTCTACAAAGAACGGAATGAAGTTTCTTTTTGCTTCTTTTGGTAGTATTATCTTTTGGCTAGGTGTAGGGTGCTGTAACACATGAATATGTTTAAATTTGTACCCTCATTATGTAACTGAATGATTGGGTTGTCTGTGTCCCTCACTTTGTGGGGATTTTCCGAAATTATGTACGCTTCAGTGCATTATTTCTTGATAAAGAAGAGAAGTCTTCTTTCCATCGCAAATATTTTCCCTTTTATGATTTTTCTGGAAAATATTTGTGAAAAACTTGGTGGTACCATGAGTTTTTGTAAATCAATCAGAACTTAATCGTTTCTTAAAATCACTCAATCAATGACAAATATTTTTCCAAAATTATAAATGGTTCATTGATTGAGGGGGAGAGTGATTTCAAAATCTTATAAATAACCACAACAAGCTTTTGTGTACATAATCAGCAGTGAATAAAGAATGTGTTTCTCATGCTATGTGTCAACATATGAATTTTTCATGAGTTTCTCGTTAAAATCTAAATCATTACAAAAACTCATCATTTTTGACACATAACGAGTAAAAGCTTCGTCTCATTTTCAGAATATGCTTAAATCAATCCACATTTATCTCCCAAACTTGTTTTTAACTTATTTAAATCAATTGGGATCACAAAATCTCAAATGACTTGAAATTTGTGATCGGGGGAGAGAATGTGATTTATGTAAAGAAATCTGAGAAAATGTGATGTTTTGGAAACAAATGAATGCTCTCCCATATGTACCAAACTCTTTTATATATGAATGCACATATTGAGGGGGAGCAAAAATGGCTTTCGGTGACAAATGGATTTGGCATCTCATGTGAGCGTGAATCAGACTTAATAATCGAATTGACGAAATACAAATGTCAGTATTCGAAAGGATTTATCCAAGTAGAATGTACCGTTTCGAGAAACTCTTTTTAGATATGTACATTGACGGGTCTAACTTCCTTTTTTAAGGAATGTTAACAGCTTCAAGTTAGTTATTAGGGCTAGTTATTACCTAAAAGCTGATAATAGATCCCTTTAACTAAGCAACGTAAACGTGTCCCTAGGGTATATGTCTATTAAGAGTGGATCAATTCAAAAGTGCAACTCACCCCGACATGTGCAAATTTCTATCAAAAATCTATGAGCACATGTTAAGGGGGATCATTTGAAAATCCTATGTTAGGAATACAAAGATTCCTATAGAAGACTCGGTCACCTAATTGATGTAATAGCATTTAAGTTAGCTCGTAGTTAGTTTATTAGTTAGTTAGATATTAGTTTAGTCTAAGTAACATCGTGGAAGAAGGACGGGTCTTTACCCACTGTATGCCTGATCCACAGCCCGGGTGTGGGCGTTTTTATGTTTCTTTGTAGCTTAGTATAAATAACCCTCTCCACATGTGGAGAGGGTTGGAACTTCTCTTCACTTAATCTAATATTTCTTTCTTTCTCTCTCTAGTTCCCAACTCTCTCTCTCTTCCTCTCTCTAAAACTCTTCCTTATCTTCTCTTCTTCTACATTTAATCTAACCAAGAACACAAAAACCACATGTTATAATTTCTAGTTTCTTACAATTGGTATCAAGAGCCATGGTTTCATCCTAGGGATTGTTTGATCTCGTATTTTCAGTTTGGTTCTTGTGTTTTTATTTTGGGCCGATTTGGTGTTCATACGATTTCACCCTTGCTTCATTTGTTTTGTATATCTTGCTAAAACTGGTACGAAAAGAAAGTTTTTTGTCAAAACAAATGTTTACTTCCAAATTGTTAAGGTAGCAAAAGGGAATATACAACTGAATTTTTTTTCCTCTGTCTTTCTTACTGGCGAGTGCATGTGCTTCTTGTTAGCGATTCAGTATTGTTTTGTCTATAAGGGTAAAAGACAACATAACCAGATAGGGACTGGTTTGTAGCGATTATCTCTATTCAGTAGCGTTTACGTTTTTTAAGTAGCGATTACTTGTGAGTAGCGATTACTTCCTCAAGTAGCGATTAATTTTTTTTGTGTTGTCTAAACCAAACGCTACGCTGCCCAAATTTCTTCTTGGCAGCGATTACCTTTTGCAACTTCTTGGTAGAGTTTAGAATGTAAAACAAAAACAAGATATTGAAACATACAACCTCTGGTCATGTCTTGTTTTATATCTTGAACACATAAAGCAGAAAACAAACAAAAGCTAGTATTCATTTTTCTGGTCATACAGTTGTCATCAAGAAACAAACAAGGAAGTTTTTTTTATCTCAGCTTATCTCATGGTGCATTTCAAGATTAGTCCTAAGACATAATCACAAAAGATTTTATCATCATAGACCTTAGGTTACATTCGACTCAACTTAAGAACATATCAAGAGTACTTCATTCACCTTTTCAGACGAGTTTAACAATAACGAGCAACAAACAAGAAATGCAAAACAAAGATCTCAGGTTATAACTTGTGTTCAAGGGTCACAAGTCTTCCAAAACCACATCATTGATCCTTACTGGATAATATACGAATTGCAAAAGTAAGAACTAAATAAGTTTGCTTCACCTTTCCTTTACACGGCTACTTCACCTTTCCTTTAAACGCTTAAAGGAGATCTCAGTCCATTCCTTTGTGGTAAGGTAGATTAGCTCATACTTCATAACCACAAGAGATTTACCATCATTGATCTTTTGAAGCTTACACTTCTTTGATGTTCGAACCTTAAAGAAAGATCAAAACAAAATTGTTTCAACCATTCTTTTGTTCGGATTAATTGAAACACGAGACACAATAATTAAAACCTACCTTGGATTTTTTTTTCTTTCTCGTGGGCATACAAGACCAGGTAAATACAAGGGTAGTGCTTGCTTTTGATTCAGATTCATCAAGAAAATAGGGATGGAGTGTTTTTCTAGAAACTGTGTCTGCGTATTTTTGGTTGAAGTGGATTTAGGGTTAAGGTGTGTTAAGGGTGATTAGTGTATATTATGTACACGCCTTGTTAGGGTTTGGATTTGTTTTAAAGTTGGACCTGGGCCGTGTATGTTTCTCCTTGGGCTACTCATTTTTTTCTTTCTTTTGGGCTTTAGTTTTTTTATGTGTTACCTGGTGGGCTGATATGATAACAAGGGACGAAGTTTGTATATAAATGTTAAGTTGAGCTTAGTGGTGTCTTAGCCGAGCTAATGAGTTAATCACAAGTGCTGAATTTTCATTTTAATTTCCTCACAAGGTGAATTTTAGTGTCACTTGTTCGACAACAGTTTGATTGAGCTTCAAAGAATCCGATATTGTGAATTATCTTGAGTTGTGATATTTTCCGGTTCATTGGATATACTTAGGGGGATTATTCGGATTTCAAAATATTCGCACATTGTCTGAAATTCACAGTGAGTTGTCGACTTCATTACCTAACCTCAATTCAACCAAACCTGTAACACCCCCCAAAATTTAACCATGACAGCGGAAGACTTTAATTTAACAGCGGAAGACTTTTTGGGTGTTACTTCGAGGATCTTTTCACAATCACAGAAACAACACAAAATGATGTTTAAAAGTTTACTTTATTTTGAAATACCAAATTATTAAGAGGTTCACAATTTCAACAGCACATTTATTTAATATGAAAACAAGGTATTTGTTCAAGTCCATATGCCCACTCCGTGCCTTCNGGTTCTTGGGCTCTCAGCCCAGTAATATCATTAATAGGCTTAATGGGCTTATAGGCCATCGTTATATTAATTAGTTTTATAAAAACTGGTTTTATGTCGGAATCCAAAATAAGGTCGAGCAAAGGGGGGTCTAAACGAGTTCAATGGTGCTCGAAATAAAAAGTGGATTCTAATTGTTACCAAGTCAATAATTGGGGGGTCGGAACCATAAAAACAAAACATGTCGTGTGGGGTTAGATTTGATTAACGAGGCCCAAAGTTAATTCTCAAACTCATTTCTAAAAACAGTCTTCAATGGTCAAAATATTCTAAAGTGTTTTCGTTTTATGCGGTCTACGGTGGACTACCAGATAGCGTGGTCGAATACAACAAGTAAACGTCATTATTTAGTACGAATCTTTTTACTACTTATTAGTTAACATACTAGATTTATATAATGTCGGAGTAAAATGGGTGTGTAGTGTTTTTATATTTCAAATAAATGGTAAAGAAAATGTATGAAAATGAATATGGATAATTTATAAGTTAGACGTTTTCTCCTCCTCACCACCACTTTGGGGTGGTGGAGTTATTCTCGCGTATTGGTTCAAGTTAGGTACGGAATCAAACCCGTGATAGGATGGTTCACGTTTCCCGCAGTGGGTTCAGAACACGGAGTTAACTTTGGTCTATTGGATACCTTACTACCCCTCGTACGCTTTGACAACTTCTCGTCAATTCGAATAGTAACACCTTACGTATAATATGTATTTGAGTACTTTTGAGTACTGTGTAACAACTGAACTGGCATTGGCTTTATATGTGGGTTTATAGAAATCTTGCAAAGTTTAGGAACAACGAATGATGCCAATGAGGTGGTGGATGTCCTTGGTTCGAAGGGGTGGCACCAATATTTGCCCCAATCACAAAACTAGCCAACAAAAATGAATGTTGTAAGAAAGGATTTTCTATTCACTCCTGGACATTCTCCTGTAGTTTGATATCGTTAGAGATCATTGGGGGGCTTGGGTGGTTTGATAAGGAATGTTAGACACGTTATGGTCTTTGTGGTAAATAAACTAGTTTTTGGAGTTTTACTTTGGTAAAATTTAGTGTATCAAACGACGAGATATTAAGTAAACTTTATCATTCCTAGATCCTTGCTAGGTTGTGTTCAAGTTATGTAAAATATATATAGTTGTCGTTTGTCGAAAATCGAAGAAAAGGGTGCTTTGTGGGCCTTGGTCTCGTCGGGCAAACAAAGAAAAGAGAAAGAAAAAAAAATTTACGAAGGTGTATTGGGCTGGGCTGTGTGTTGCTGGCCAACAAGGAAAGAGAGAAAAAATAAGATAAGGGTCCATTGGGTTTTGTACCATCGGGTTTAAGGCCCATTGGGGTACGGGGCCCACTTGGCAAAGTTCACGGGTCGGTTACGATCCATAATATTAGTGACCCAAATCTCGGGAATTTTGTGAGGCTCGGAAAAATATAAATAGTACCGTATTTAACGAAAGTATATTTAACTAAAATATAACTGGTTAAAATATATTCGCGATAATTATTAGGACGTATCTAGGTTTGTGTGTTAAGCCATCGTTCCTACGGTAAATGATCATTTCCACAATGTCCATAGAGATTACACATAATACGTCATGCATAAAAAAAATTTGATCACCTCGTAAAAGGGGATATTAAATAACGAATACCTTTATTCCCCAGTATTACGTATTACCTAATGTACGGGATATTTACGGGAGAGGCTACAATACATACCCTTTACAGTGAGTTCCGTCCCGGAATTCGAGGCTAAGATGGTTGTCACGGGTGTTTATTGAGAAGAAGGTGTGGGTACTTGAGTGCGAATCTGATCCCTCGCTTCCCAAGTATACCTCTTGGTCCTCGTTCAGAAGTCCAACGAACTTTAACGATAGTATACGGTTATGCTTAAGCTGTTTGATTTCCTCTATCCATGATTTCCACTGGGTTATTCCAGTGAAAATGAGTTCTCATCGAGTCGAATTTCTTTCAGTGGGATGATAAGAGATTCATCCTTTGACAAACACTTCTTGAGTTGGACACATGAAAAGTTTATGGAATCCTACTAAGTTCTTCTGGTATTCGAGTTTCATAACGCAACAGGTCCCAAATTTTTCCAGATGTTAAAAGGACCTATATATCGTCGGGTTAACTTTCCACGCTTTTTCCAAAACGTATCTTCCTTTACAACGCGATACCTTTAACAAATCTGTAAATTCCATGGTTTTCGTTTTAAGTCAGCATAACTCATTTTGCGGTCTCTGGCAGCTTGTAAAACGGTTGTTTGATCTTGAACTATCTTTTCCGTAGTTTTCATTACAAGGTCTGGCCCAGTAAGTGTACTTCTCCAAACTATCTGCCCAACAAAACAGGTGATCTAACTTTTCTACCGTAGAGAAGGCTTCAAACGGTGCTGCTTTTATGCTGGATTGAATAACTATTAGAATATACGAGAATTCAACTAAAGGCAAATGTTTATATCCATCCTTTTCCAAAGTCGATGACACGATGCTCGGAAGCATATCTTCCAAGGTCTTTGGATGGTTCTTTCGGCTTTGTCCATCTTGTCTGAGCCCCCGGTGATATGCGTTGCTCATATCTAGCTTTGATTCCTAAAGCTTTTGCAAAGATCCCCAGACAATGGGATGTGAAACGACATATCAGGATCGGATATTGATTGAACATCAGTACTCCATGCCGAGATAATATTCCTTTATGTATAATTGACGGCGTATTCATCTCGTCGTTTCCTTGATTGTAAGAAATTGCGGATTTCGTCGAGACGAATCAACGATAAACCCATATCGTGTCATAACCAGTCGAAGTCCTAGGTATTTGGTGACAAGTCATAGTAATACGTTCCATTTCACATTGGAGTTCGGGCTGTACAAGTAATCCTGACGGTTTTGATATTCGCCTTTATTCATCTTTGAACATGTCAACATTTACGACATACTCTGCAATGTCAAGCTTTCATGTTTGGCCACCAATATAGTTTCTTTAGATCCTGGATACATTTTGACGGAACCTGGGTGTATGGGAGATTTTGACTTAGTGTGCACTCAATGCATGATGAGATCACGAAATTACCTTCCAAAGTGTGAACCCAACTCTGTTTTTTAAAAACAGAGCATATCCATCAGATCCTTTTCAAGAACCATTCTTGCTTTCAGGCATGCATAGATCTTTTCCTTGGGTCGGTTCTCTTTTATAAAGTTCGCTTTTGGAGCGGCAAGCGATTTTTGTAGATGGAAGAGCGAACATCCATGGTCATTTCCTAACGATCTAACCCGGAGAGGTTTCAATCGTCTTTCGGCTTAACGCATTGCCTACTACATAGATCTTTTCCCTCGTACGAGCTTTGACAACTTCTCGTCCCAATTCGATAGTAACACCTTACGTATAATATGTATTTGGTACTTTTGAGTATGTGTAACCAACTGAACGTGCATGGCTGTTATATAGTGGGTTTATAGAAATCTTGCAAAGGTTTAGGACAAACGAATGATGCCAAGAGGGTGTGTGATGTCTTGGTTCGAAGGGGTGGCACCAAGATTTGCCCCAATCACAAACTAGCAACAAAATGAATGTGTAAGAAAGATTTTCTATTCACCCTGACATTCTCCTGTAGTTTGATAGTCAGTTTAGAGATCATTGGGGGGCTTGGGTGGTTGATAAGGAATGTTTAGACACGTTATGGTCTTTGTGGTAAACTAGTTTTGGAGTTTTACTTTGGGTAAAATTTGTGTATCAAACGAGCGAGATATTAAGTAAACTTTATCATTCCTAGATCCTTGCTAGGTTGTGATTCAAGTTATGTAAAAATATATATAGGTCGTTTGTCAAAATCGAAAGAAAAGGGTGCGTTTGTGGCTTGGTCTCGTCGGGCAAACAAAGAAAAGAAAGAAAAAAAAAATTAAAGGGTGTATTGGGCTGGGCTTGTGTTGCTCGGCCCAACAAGGAAAGAAAGAAAAAAAATAAGATAAGGGTCCATTGGGTTTTGTACATGGGTTTAAGGCCCATTGGGTTACGGGGGCCCACTTGGCAAGTTTCACGGGTCGGGTTACGATCCAATAATATTAGTGACCAATCTCGGGAATTTTCGTAGGCTCGGGAAATATATAAATAGTATCCGGTATTTAAACGAAACGTATATTTAATAAAATATAAACGTTTAAAATATATTCGCGATAATTAGACTATCTAGGTTTGTGTGCAAGCATCGTTCCTAGGTAAATGATCATTTCACAATGTCATAGAGATTCACATAATACGTCATGCATAAAAAAAAATTTGTCACTCGTAAAAAGGGGATATTAAATAACGAAATACCTTTATTTCCAGTTTACGTATTTACTAATCGTACGGGAATTTACGAGAGGCTACAAAACCAAATCAAATTCTTCAGAGTTTCACGGTTTTTTCTTGATTTTGTAAAATCCCGCGAAAGAATCTATTTCTCGGTTGAAATCATAGAATTGTAAAATCCCGTGCACAGTTGCATCATGACTACTACTTCAGACTCTGTCAGACCTGAGAGAGAATTTCACCAGCCACTTAACTTGCCTGATAATGCAAATGATAGTTGCATTGAATGTTTTCGACAACTTCATTCACACCTCTCGGTACTTTTAGAGGGAACTGGATTCAAGATGGGATTCGAGCGTGCATTTGCAACACTCTTTGGTCAAGATGTTCAGACTTTCACATGCACAATGATTCTTAACTTAGATCAATTACAACAACAACTTGACCAAGGAGAATCTTCCAATATGGGATCCATGGCTGCCCTTTGTGTGATCAACAAACAACTCCAAGTGTTCTTTGACTCGAAATTCACTATGGAATATGACCATTACAGTCAGTTGACGAAAAGGTGTTTTGCCAATCAAACGGGAATTGAGGTTGACACGTTCAGAGATACACTCATCCAACTCATGGGTAATGTGATGAGATTCATTGAGGAAAGAGCACAGCACCAACTTAAGTATGATGACAAGGTGAAGACATGTCAGGTGCAATCATGTGATGGTATTGGTGATTTGGGTAAAGCATCGGATGTTGGGTCAGTTGTCACGATATGCAAAGGATTAGAGACTGATAAACTTGACACTACCAGCAGTTCAATGACTCTTGTTACACATGATATGGATGCAGATTTCAGACCGGTAAAAGAACAAGTGTCATGTGTTGAGGTACCCTTCACTGATCAATTTAATGTGCTTTCTAATGAACGACAACATACTGATCAAATTAAACCCACTTATGACACATATTCGTTGGAAAAGACTGATAGTAATATTATTTCTGATTCAACAAATATGAATCATAAAGGGGGAGAAAGTGATCAGTATGCTGAACGTGATGATGGGTCAAGTTCTTTGTTTACGGCTGAGACTTTCAAATCAAATGAGATGGTTGATAAAGAAATGTTTAATGAACTTTCAAACAGATTTTTACAACTTGAAAAACATTGTATTTCACTTGAAATCGCAATGCAACAAAAGGAAGAAAGTTTTCAACCTAACCAACCATGTAAAAATCTGGAACTTCCTGATTTCCGTGAATTCTTTATGATTAATGATTTGAAAGCTCAGCTAGAAACCAAGGACTTGACAATCAACAACCTGAAAAACGTATTACTGAGATGTGTGATATGTGTAATGAAGTTAAGGCTAAACATGTTAGTAATGAGATTGCAACTAGAAATTTTGAACTAAAAGTGGCTGAATTACTTTTGGAAAATGAGTCTTTGAAAAAGCATTGTAAAAACCTGAATGAGTCAATCAAAGAAATGAGAACTAAGTCGATAGAACAAACAACATCTTTGATTGCCAAAAATGATGAATTCAAAGCTCAACTCCAGGAAAAGGGTTTCACAATAACAGCATTAAAGAACGAGCTAAGAAAAGCAACAGGGAATAGTGTGAACACTTAGTTTGAAAAACCATCAATCTTGGGGAAACCAGTTTTACCATCGAATAGAAACCAATCAGTTGTTAGACAACCAACTGCGTTTAGATCTGAGCGACCAAAACTTTCAAAAACACGGTTTGCCTCCCAAGTTGATGCGGAACAAGTTTTGTCAAAACCAGTCACTCCACATTATTTGCCCAAGATAACTGCTTCTAGTTTTGTTAAACCTCAACAAGTAGCTACTCCAACTCCCAGTTACTCTAGGATCAGTTTGAGAACAGAGTCGAAACCAAGCATTAAGATTCAAAATTCTTATGATATCAATGACTTGTAAAAGAACTATGATCTAGAAAAGGCTAGGAAAAGGGCACTACTTCGTAAGGATGGAATCTTAGGCTCACAACCTTGTATGATGCCTCCTAGGTTATTGAGGAACATTGCCAAGACTCAACCTGTTAAGTCTAGGATTTATAGTAAGTCATCCACAATGCATAAGAAGCAAAACAAACCTAAAACTTCTCCTAGGTGGATACAAACTGCTAAATCTTTGGAGACTAGGAATATTGATAAGCCTTCTACTATGCATAAGAAGATTAGTAATCCTAGACCTTGCCATAAGTGGATTCCAACTGGTAGGATTTTTAAGTACATTGGACTTAAGTGGATACCTACCGGAAAGGTGCTTACTGATGGCAATGCCATGGTTGACCGTGAAACCCCTAAGGGTTTGGATACTGATGTCACTAACCCATATATATGCAATCAAGTTTGTAATGTTAGTGCAGGTAGTCCTTACTCAGTTGCAGGTACATCAATCATTCACAACATGAGAAGACTCAAAGTCTGGAGGCCTAAAGCAAGCATATCTCCTGCTTCAGGAGGTCT
>LBNU01038888.1:37284-50878 GCA_014162995.1 Artemisia annua
ATATATTTTTATAAGTATGCAGGGCAATGTAAAGAGTTCAACTAAATTTTTGATGTACCCAAGGTTTGTGCAAGCAGTGCTAAATGAATTTCCACTGCAACCCCATAACAGAGTTTATAAAATCAGACACCTAAAGTCTAAAGTTTTTCAAAACATGGACAAGCCTGGTGATTTGATTTTTACACCTCTTTTTCCTCAAATGCTTGCCAAAATTTCACAAGAACAGGGTGATGATACAATAAACCCAATTGAATCTGAAACCTCACCCATTCTTACTGTTCCAAATACTGAGTACACTCCGGCAGTTTCTCAAACCTATGAGAGGAGGTCTAAACAGCCAACTCCTTTCATCTCAACACAGCATGTTCCTGATCCTTCTGGTGTTGGAACAAGCAGTGGTGGCTTTAGCCTTTTGCCTAGTCCAACTAGGGAAGAGACTGAACCAATGCCCCATGATTCACCTCTCCCAACAGGTTACACAGTTGGAAGTGATGAGGGCAGTGAGCAACCATTGGAATTGAAGGAACTTTGTACCATATTGGCAACACAGGTTGGATCTCTTCAGCAAGAATTGGCAGATGTAAAGGAGCAGCATGCTAAAGATGTTACTACACTCAAACAGGAGATTCAAACCTTAAAGGAAGAAATACAGGGGTTACAGAAGAATAAAAGAACTGCAAAGATGGTGTTATCTTCTTCATCCTCACCCAGTGAAGATTTCTTTGATGATTTGGGAAATTCTCCCAAACAGGGGAGGAAAACAGATGCTAAAACTGAGGGGAGGAGAATTGATTTTAAAGATGATGAATTTGAAGAAGATTTTGGAGTTCAAGACTTGGCATATGAGCCAATGATTGATTATACAGAGCCAGAAGTTTCACAACAACAGCAGCTTAATACAGAAGAGCAAGAACAAGAGCAAGTCTTTTCCACTGCTGCAACAACAATTCCCACTGATGTGTGTATTTCCACTGCAGAGCAAACAGTTACCACTGACAGTCAAACTGTTTCCACTGCTGAGGTAGAAATTGAGAAGAAAAGAAAAGAAAAAGGGAAAGATGTAATGCAAAGTGAAGATTTACCAACAAAGAAGGTAAAGAGAAGTGTTCAAGCTCAAATTGATCATGATGCTGAGGTTGCAAGGAAACTTGTAGAAGATGAAGTTGCAAGAAAGAAGATGTTAGATGAAATAGAGATTGCTGACTTCATGATGGCTCAGAAGATGGACAAGATGGAAACCACTGCTCCATTGGATGTAAATCCACTTTCCACTGTTCCACCTAAAATTCTGAGAGAGAAGACTCCAGAATTTGCTTTTGTACCTACAGAAGAAGATATTGCTTTCCTAATTGCAAAAGATCCAGTAATCAAGAAGAAAGCAATTGACCTAATAGCTGATAGAACCTTAACTGAAGATCAAAGAGATGCTCAGATGAAGGATTTTATCATGATGAAGAATAGACAAGCACTTCAATATGCAATTGATACAGTCAAGAAGGGGCAAAAGAAACCAAGACAAGCAACAAAAGCACAAATTCTATCTTTTATGAAATCTTATTGCTGTCATGTTGGTGGATGGAAGATGATTCAGTTCAAAGGAATGACCCCTGAACAGATTGAAGGAGCTTACTATAGAGTTAAAAGGCAAGATCTTGATTTTGTTCCTATGGGTTCAGAAGCTGAAGAAAGAAAATTTTCCAAAAGGAAAATTAAGCAAAGTGAACCTGAGACAGTTAAGAAGACAAGAATTGCTAAAACTACAAAAGTTCAATCTGAAGAGTTCACAGAAGAACAGTTGACTGGTATGATATTGATTGAAGAAGAAGACTTCTATCCTGACCCACTGCAAGTCAGACATCCTATTGTTGATTGGGAAGTTTACACTGCTAGCAATTTTGCTCCATGTTGGAAAATCACAAGGCTAGGAGGTGAAACTTCATCATTCATTCAGTTTGAAGAACTTATCAAAGCATGTGACAGAGATGATCTCAATGCACTGTGGAGATTGGTTCAAGAAAGATTTGATGCTGGCAGTCTGAAAGATGTAAAAGAAATGCAGTTATGGGTTGATCTAAGAAGGCTCTATGAACCAAATATGACTGACAACTTTTGGAAGTTTGAAGCTAGAGGTATGGAAACTACATGGACTTATTATGACTCATGTGAAGTTCATCATGTTTCTACAAAGGCTGGAGTGGATGCATTTATGTTTGCTGAGAAAGAATACCCACTCAGAGCTGGAACTCTCACAGTGATGTTGTCTACAAGCATAAGAGTCCATGAAGATACTGAAAAAGTTAGAGAACTGATAAGAAAGACTCAAGCTCAGTGTTCAAGAGCAGTTGAAGAATTAAGGAGGAAGAAGTGAAGTGTTTGGAAGAATTCCCAAATCCTAAGACTTTATGCAGATTGAAGAAACTTATTGATTTGCAGAGAAATCATAAGTTTAGGGGAGGATTGTTGGGAATAAAGCTAACAGTTACCACTGATAGGCTTGTGGAAGACACTGCTGAAGAATGCACTGGCAGTGGAAACTCATTACCACTGCTAGTATATATAGTTACCACTGCTTATTAGATAACTGATGTATTCGTGTATAGATAAGTATAGAATAGATCTTGTGTATATTCTATTTAGATAGCTTAATACTTATCTTGTAAAGGACTCCTTGGTCTATAAAAGGAGATCCTAGGTCATTGTCTAAGGTACGAATTATTCTAGAGAGCTTCAAGGTGTAACCCTAGTGATAGCTAAGATCACTCGTATTATTATCATTAATAATATTGAAGCTTTGTGTTACATACTACTGTTCTCATTCATAATACATCACATAAACAATCTTCTAAGTGTTGCTAAGTAAATTCCGCATGCTTAACAACATTACTCAAAGTATCTCTAACACAAGGTGTGTGTTTAGATCCATCATCTAACATACCAATTTATGATCAAATCGCTCAACAGACTAGGTCTAGGCGTTTCGATAAAGTCCTCCTTGCTCTGTTTGTTAGGGAGAGAGAGGCCAACAGGGGTGACGAGAAACAGTATGGGAAGATGATTGAGGAAATAGAGGTGCGTGTTGAGTACAGGCATGCTATCTTACTGGAGCTTGAAAAATTTGGATCCTATCAAATCATGAATGAACCCTTGCACTGTCTTAAATTAGCACAGCAGGAGGATTTGGAAGACATTGCCTTTTTGACTAAAAGGCGCCAAGCAAGTTTGCGCCGTGCCACTGACAAGTTAAGGATTATCAAGAACCTAAGGATGTTTAAATAAGCAACATTGTTAAGGTTTGGGTCTTTTGTTAAGAATCATCTTTTGAAGGTAAATCGTCTTTTGTGCTGGAATTTGTGTTACAAACGCTATGTAAGTAAAGTGTTTTTCTGGTTTGTGGGTATGTGTTTAAGTAGTTGTGTTGATCGTGTATTTGGGTCTTATGAACTTCTATCATGTCTAGAATGGATCAATCTGAATGTTATTAATGAAATTATGTCTAGTTATTATGTTCTTGCTTTAATTGTTTTTGTTGTTAAATTTTTACTCGTTCTAATAATTGTATAAGTGTAAAACATATTTGTTGCATTTAGATTAAATGCATTGACCATTGTTAAACGTTAGTCACTCAACAGTCTTTCGTGGGATTGCCAACCGGCGATACATGTACCAAAATGTATCCATTCCATTTCCCACGCCCCACGGTCCTCTATATATAGTCGCTCCTCCTAACACAAAGACACACACACATACAACATACAACATACACATCTACTTTTCCATCTACCTTATCAAAACAACAATGGCTCCACTACCAGTTTTTGCTGAACTTGCTCATACTTGTGGTTCCACCTCCTTGGAACGCCAGCTTGATTTGTATCTAGAGAGGTCTTCTGCTAATGACAAGCAGCTAGAGAGTGAAATCACAAAGGTCTGCATGAAGTTGTCTGAGTCCATCAAAGAAGCCCAAGCTTTTCTGAAGTAGGTGGATGTCCTGAAGGGTCGGGTCGAGGCTCTGGAGACTGCCAAGTTCCTTAGGCAGCGTCAGCATAAGGATATGCTGAGGCTGATGGCTCTGATGATTTCTATGAAGGAAACTGAGCTGAGCATGTGTGAGAAGGACATGTTTGCTGAGAAGCTCAAGGGATGGTTGCCATTTTAGAGTCTCTTATCATGGGTCATGATCTTGGATCTCTCCGGCTGGATGTCTTTTTATGTTTAATGTTTTTAAGTTTTTAAGTTTTTTTATGTCTGGATGTATGGTGGTACTCTCCCAGTTCTAAATGAATGGAATTTTATTTTACTATTAATCATGTTTTCTTTAATATTGCTCGTGTTTGGTTATGCTACTCTCCCTAAACTCATTTTTAAAAACTGCATATCTTATTGGTATTAAAACTGGTTATTGCACTGCTTGTTTTATCTTGTTAGTGGTTTTAACCCATTTAGAGGCTTTCCATGAGTTGCAACACTGAGTTGACTCTATATGGTCAAAATAATTTTTTTCCCATCCGTTATATTATTTGTCTCATCAAATGCTCTTTTACAAATACCCGTCCTCATATGTATTTCATAAAATAAAGCTTTTTGACTATTTGAGGAATAAGTATACGATGATATTTTAACAATGACATTGTAAAACTACAACTTAACGTGAACACAACCAAGATTCCATAAGCATCTACAAAAACATGTTCAAGTATGGGTTTAACTCCCTCTGTAACTTCTTTAACATGATTGTGTGTGCGAGATAATAAAATTATTCAACCAAAAAAAATAAACAGTAAACAACAACATTGTGGCATTCAAACATACATCTGATTCATTAATATTACAACGTTATTACATATATTGAAAAGATTAACAAAGAAAAACCCCTAAACCACCATTCACCTAATCATACTCATCCAAGATGGCAATGGCATGCTCCTTCTTTGATATAATAGCACGAACATCTTTCAGAATGGCCTTAAAGGACTCCAGCAAATGACGCTCCATTACTTGAACCTCACGCAGGGACTCATAGGCATCATCAGCCGCTTCTTCTTCATCAAAGTTAAGATCTAAAACCTCACGCATTCTCTCGGTGCGATTTTCAACATTTTTACGCAACTCATCACGTTGCTCACCCAACCACATAATCATCGCTTCATTTAGAGGAATTTCTTGACTGAAAAGGAATTTAAAACATGTGTTGAGCTTATCAGACCCACACATTTCTTCCAGAACATTTAGAAAAGGTTTTGAAGACATGTGTAAGATATGGTGTGTTGATTATAAAAGATAAAAGATAAAACAAACTAATGAAATTAAAAAATATGGAACTCCAAATTTATAGAGAAAAATATCTATAACTGCTCTTAACGACTTACAAACAATTATCAATAACTGCGCATAACTGCTTATAAACATCTGTAAAATTACATGTTATAGTAAAAATATATATAACTGCTCCTAACGGCATATAGACAGTTTTCTTTAACTTCTCATAACTGCAGAGTTTTTTGCCTATTTANCTCCATTACTTGAACCTCACGCAGGGACTCATAGGCATCATCAGCCGCTTCTTCTTCATCAAAGTTAAGATCTAAAACCTCACGCATTCTCTCGGTGCGATTTTCAACATTTTTACGCAACTCATCACGTTGCTCACCCAACCACATAATCATCGCTTCATTTAGAGGAATTTCTTGACTGAAAAGGAATTTAAAACATGTGTTGAGCTTATCAGACCCACACATTTCTTCCAGAACATTTAGAAAAGGTTTTGAAGACATGTGTAAGATATGGTGTGTTGATTATAAAAGATAAAAGATAAAACAAACTAATGAAATTAAAAAATATGGAACTCCAAATTTATAGAGAAAAATATCTATAACTGCTCTTAACGACTTACAAACAATTATCAATAACTGCGCATAACTGCTTATAAACATCTGTAAAATTACATGTTATAGTAAAAATATATATAACTGCTCCTAACGGCATATAGACAGTTTTCTTTAACTTCTCATAACTGCAGAGTTTTTTGCCTATTTATTCCCTGCTTATTTTATATCTCCTTTTAACCAAACTTGTTTTTTTTCCAATGGCTCAGTTCCAGATCCTTGATCATCTTATGAATCTTGCCGGGATTTCTAATTTGCATGACAGAATACGCGTGTGGTATGTGCAACAGGCAATGGAAGACTCTGCATTCGCTAACCTGTTATTTGTGTGCTGCTAGCATTTGAGGCGCGTAATGAACAAACATCGGATTATGATGCTAGACATGGAAGCGTTAGGCGATCGTGGAGTTGCGTTGGATTCTCTGTAAGCATTAAAGAAAACCTATAATAGGCATAAATCCATGCTTGAAATCATAACAGACTTATTGGCTCAAGCTAGGAGCGGTGTTCGTGAGGAGGAAGCCAACGCGGTTAAAATGAATTAAAATAATTAGTAGCTTATGTAAATAGCAAATTTCATAACGGTTACTGCACAATTTAATGGCATATTTAACGTTGTAATAATTTGTGCATACTGTTTATTTTTGTGTTGTTCATGGAATGGTATTATGGTCTAATTGTTGTATATGAAGTATTAACTAATATATTTTAATGAATTTACGCTTCTGAAGATTGATGATTCTGGAAGTCAACAAACGTTTACTGTGTTTCATAAAGCGGATTTAGTTACTTATTATAAACTATAGCATATGGTTGTTTCTAGTTTGGCTCGTTAGAAAACAGTAAGATTTTTGAGGATGTGCATGGGTCAGGAATATAATGTCATTGAGAGTTGTTGTTTTTCAAAATATCAATCCTCATTGCATATGACCGAGTTTGTGGTCAGGCTTGAACTAAAACTGAGATGCCATATTGAGTACTATTTGCATGTGACTATTCTTTGTCATTTGGGTTTTGATATTTAAGAGTTGCCATAGGGTTGTTTACATCTCATACCTGATCAACACATCTTATTCCTTACCTCATACAATTTTCCCCTACTCTTAATCACTTTCTTCACCATANTCCTCATTGCATATGACCGAGTTTGTGGTCAGGCTTGAACTAAAACTGAGATGCCATATTGAGTACTATTTGCATGTGACTATTCTTTGTCATTTGGGTTTTGATATTTAAGAGTTGCCATAGGGTTGTTTACATCTCATACCTGATCAACACATCTTATTCCTTACCTCATACAATTTTCCCCTACTCTTAATCACTTTCTTCACCATAGTTGCTTCATTTGCAACGAAATATGTCGACTGGTAAAAGACTTAAGTTAGAGCAGAAGGTTGATGATAGGAAATGGTCAAATAAGGTAGCAAGAGAGGTAATTTTCCTGAGATTTATGAGAGATATGGGCCAAATGCTGAAGCAAAAATGCAATTGCCAGCTGAAACTCTAGAAGAGCTAAGACGGCAAGTATACGCTGAGGAACAAGCAGAATGTGGTGAAACAAGTGGTAGTGTTAAACTGAAGGGACAACAGTCACACGATAATGGTGCCAGTAGCATTAGAAATGTTTTAGGGAAGCAACCTATAATCGACGAGACACTTAGAAAAAATGAAACCATATTGGAAGACTATAAAGATGTGCTAAAGAAACAAGGAAGCATAAAATAAATTTGTATCCTTGTAAAGTAATGTTTTGAATGTTATTAACTAAACAAGTTGGGTTACTTTTGTTAATGTGTTTATGATAGTAATAATAGATTGCTATTTCGAAAGATAGACGGGAAACAAAAGAGGATGATGCGGAAAAGAAACCTGTACCAGATTACTTGTCACACCATTCTCTTTTGTTTCTTATCTATCTTTGGTTAAATGCCCTCTACCGATGATCTAAGCCTAATGTGGAAATGGATCATGTATTAGACAATGTTGTACAAGATCCTATATTTCTAAGGGCCCCCTACAATTCTGTTGGGGCATAATATCAAAGTACTGCTGGAGTATACGTGGTCAAAGTACTGCTCGTTGATAAAAGTCAAAGTACTGCAAGGGTTAAAGACTGCCGACATGCAAGATTAGATTAAGGAATATTATGTAAATTCTAGAATATTCTAAGTTAGAGTTAGTTTATTTGTCATTCAAGAATTGTAAACCGACTAGGGTTTTCCTTGTGCCTATAAAAGGATACCTAGGTTGGCATTAGAGATATACGTTTTAGAGATAAACTACAAGTTCGATATTAGAGTTGTTAGGGTTGTTTGTGAGTCTGTGTACGAAAGCAGATTCAAAGAGTTAATAGAATCGTTGAAGTTTATTATTCTTCTTAAGCTTTGTAAGTAGATTCCGCATATTTAACAAAGTCATTCAGTATTTCATTGTTAGTAGTTTAGGATTTATCCAAGATTACTAAGCCCTTAACAAGCTACAGAGTTAGTTTGGTCAGAGTATATCAATCCAACAAGTGGTATCAGAGCTTGTGTGGAAACTCTGATTAAGAAGAAACCCTAACCAAACTGATTTCCTAAACAAACCCTAAAAGATGTCGACACCTAAACCTGCACCAATTCCATCCATCACTACCGTTCGCATCCCTATCATCAAGAAGGGAAAGTATGATCTATGGAGCATGAAGATGAGACAGTACATTGCCATTACAGACCATGCATTGTGGGATGTCATTGTCAATGGTAATCAGGTTATTGAAGAACCTAAAGAAGTTCCTGGACAACCTAAACCACCTAAGCAACAACTATTCGCTATTGTGAAAAGAAATCAAGACAAAGCTCTCAACATACTGTTGTCTGCTCTTCCTGATGGTCACCTATTGAAGTTCCATGATGCTAAGGATGCAAAACAATTATGGGATGCCATCAAGACAAGGTTTGGAGGTAATGATGCTTCCAAGAAGATGCATAGAAATTTGCTAAAGCAACAGTTTGAAACTTTTACTATTGGAGAGAGAGAAGGTCTTGATGCTGCTTATGACAGATTCCAAAATTTACTCAGTATGCTAGAGTTATATGGTGTTGAAGTAACTGTTGAAGATGCCAACTTAAAATTCTTAAGGAGTTTGCCATCTGTCTGGCATGTGGTTGCTACTATGATCAGAGGACAACTTGGTTTGGATACTATGGACTTTGATGATCTCTACAACAACTTAAAGGTCTATGAGCATGAGATGAATGGTCAAGCTAATTCCAAATCACACAACATTGCTTTTGTGTCTTCTGAAAACAAGAGCAGTACTTCCACTAAAAGTACTGCTTATCCTGTTCAAAGTACTATTGGTGACAAACAGCATGTTTACACAACCATGTCCACTACCACTTCATCACCCTCAAACAACATCAATTGTGATGATGTTGTATGCTCATTCTTTGCTCAGCAAGCCACTTTACCTGTTACTTATGAAGAAGATCTGTTGCAAATTGAAGATGATGCTCTAGAAGAGATTGACATAAGATGGCAAGTTGCTATGATCACTGCTAGGATCAAGAAGTTCATGAAGAAAACAGGAAGAGGCATTGACTTCAAAGCCAAACAGGGTATAGCATTTGATAAGTCTAAGATTGAATGCTTTAATTGTCAAAAGACTGGACACTTTACAAGGGAATGTAAGTTTGCTAAATATCAAGCAAATAGGATGATTGAGAAATCCAAGGTTGAAATCAAGGAAGTTCCTGAACCAAAACCAAAAGCATTAGTGGCTCAAGAAAAACTTTCAGAGGTTGACTGGAGTGCTGAATTTGATGATGAACCAGTAACTATCTCTATACCTGCAATGGAGGAATTTGATTGGAGCACAGCTTTTGATGAGGAACCAGGATATGTTGTTTTGGATTCAAATGAAGATCTTGGAGGCTTTGATTGGAGCATGGAAAGTGAAGATGAACCTGTTCTGCTGGCTATGGTAGCTACTTCACCAAGTTCACCCACTGCTACTAAGGTATGCTTTAAGTGTAATGATGTTTATCAAAAGCTACTTAATGACTATGTATCTGAAAGAGATAAAGATAATAAAGCTAGGTCTGAAGTGCTTGGTTATCAATTGACTTTAGAGTCAATGGAAGCCAAAATAATAACACATGAAAACAATGAAGTAGCTTGGGCAGAACAATATAAGCAACATGATTATCAATTAAAACTAAGTGAATGGGAGTTAGGATGTAAGGTGTCTGAATTAGAAAAGATGACTAAAGAAAGAGATGCTTTATTAGAAAAACTTGCTAGTTGGAAAGAAGCTGGTCTTTCACATGCTAGTTTTTGTGAAAAACAAAGAAGAGCAAATGATAAAACTGGTCTAGGTTATGGTGTTGAGTAGTAGCTCAGATGATACCACAACTAGTGCTAAGGAACAAGGTAGTTCAGAAGAAATCTCAACTAGTGAATTTGAAACTTGTTCAGAAGAAAACATATCTAGTGATGAGGAACCCATAAGCCCAACACCTCCTGAATTTAAGAAAGATGAGAGGTATCATGCAGTTCCTCCTACCACTGGAAGTTTTCAACCACCTAGGAAAGATGTTTCTTGTTTTGGAGTAGACAATTTAGAGTTTAGGAATAAGCTTAAGGGTCAATCTAATCCAAGTTCCTCTGAAGAAAAAATTGAGATTCCTAAGGATAATACACATAAAGGGAATGCTAGGGATTCAAGGAATGCAAACAATGATAAAAGGTTTTCTAAAGTTTTTTCAAAACCAGCAGTTTTTTCAAACTTTTCTCAAAGAACTGCTAGTCACTCAGTAGTACCTTCACAAAATACTTTTCAAAATACTGTAACTTTAGAAATTCTTTTAAACATTCACCTAGAAATCATACTGGTCTTGGCTATAAATCTCAAAGAACAGAATTTGGGTTTGAATCAGAAATCATGTTTTGTTTGTTATAGTCCTAATCACTTGATAAAAGATTGTAATTTTCATTCAGAATACTTAAGTCAATACCCAAAGACTAAATCTGCTCACCATAGGCCAACAAAGACTAAACCAGTTTGGAACTATTAAAGTAGGGTCAACCATAGCAATTTCTCAAAAGCCTATAGGTACCCTCACCAGAAAAGACCTTTTTCCAAACCACCAGTACCTTCAGGCAACACTTTTCAAGATACTGGTAAGCCAAAAATAGTACCCTCTCTAAGTACTGTTAGGAAGTTTTCCCCCAATCAAGGTACTGCTAATGTAAGACCAAGAAGTTCCGATAGAGTACCTCGAGCTCCTGGCCGTGATACCAATTTCAATAAATCTAAAAGGCCTTACAACTCGAAAAGAGTATCTAAGTCACAGACCTCAAACCAAAAAGTTAAAACTATGTGGGTCAAGAAAGAAAGTACTACTGGGGAACAACCAGTACTTTCAGAATGTGTGGGTAAAAAGGAAAGTGCTGTTGAAAAAGAAAGTTTTGTTGAAATCAAAGATCAAGTTTTAGAACAAAAGAAAGTAATTGATCATGTTTTCAAAAGCAGTGGAAATTACATACTTAAAGAATTTAAGTATGTCACTCCACAAGGGGAACACAAGTCATTAATGGCTTGGGTTCCTAAAAGAAACTAACTTTCTTATTATTGTGCAGGGCAACCCAGAAGAGGAGCTTAAAGATCATTTAATTGTTGATAGTGGTTGCTCTGGAAGCATGACAGGAGACAAGGAGATCCTGTCAGATTTTAAGGAATATTTTGGAGGAAGAGTTGCATTTGGGGATGATGCTACTGGAGGGACAATTACTGGCAATGGAACTATCAAGACAGGAAGTATTGATTTTGAGAATGTTCGTTATGTGAAGGAGCTCAAGTTCAATCTCTTATCAGTATCTCGGATTTGTGACAAGAATCATCCTGTGTTGTTCACTGACACAGAATGTCTTATTCTCTCCCCTAAGTTTAAGTTTGTAGATGATAACTTGGTGATTTTGAGGGCACCAAGAACCAATGATGCGTATAGCATAGATATGAAGAATATTACCTCCACTGAGAGTGCTACATGTTTGGTAGCAAAGGAAACACTTGAAGAGGCACATCTATGGCACAGAAGACTAGGTCATGTGAATTTCAAGAATATCAACAAGCTGGTCAAAGGCAATCTAGTTCGAGGTTTACCTTCCAAAACTTTCAAGACTGATCATTCATGTTTGGCCTGTAAGAAAGGGAAACAACATAGAGCTTCATGCAAAAAGCTTGAGGAAAGAACTATCAGAGAACCTTTGGAGTTGTTGCATATGGATTTGTTTGGACCTGTTTCTGTTTCAAGCCTAAACAAGAAGAAGTACTGCTTAGTTGTGACAAATGATTGCAGTAGATTTAGTTGGTTCTTTTTCTTGGGATTTAAAGATGATACTTTTGATGCTATTTATGATCTAATAATATCCTTGGAAAATCAATTGAGACTCAAAGTTAGAGGTATTAGATGTGATAATGGGACTGAATTCAAAAATAAGCTTATGGATGATTTTTGTGCCAACAAAGGAATCAAGAGGGAATTTAGCATTGCTAGAACTCCTCAGAAGAATGGAGTTGCAGAAAGGAAGAACAGAACCTTGATAGAAGCAGCAAGAACAATGGTTGCAGATTCACTCTTACCTATTCAGTTTTGGGCTGAAGCAGTAAGTGCTGCTTGCTATATTTTGAATAGAGTTTCTATCACCAAACCCCAGATGAAGACACCCTATGAGTTACTTATGGGCAGGAAACCCATCATCAGCTTTATGAAACCTTTTGGATGTCCTCTCACTATCCTTAACACCATTGATAATTTGGGTAAGTTTGATGGCAAGTCAGATGATGGATACCTATTGGGTTACTGTACCAATAGTAAAGGTTTTCGGGTGTATAACACGGTTACAAGGAAGGTTCAAGACTGTCTACATGTTGAATTCCTTGAAGATCAGCAAAACCAAAGAGGTAAAGGTCCTGATTGGATGTTTGACCTTGATGTGTTGACTCCTTCTATGAACTATGTGCCTGTTAGGGAGGAGAATCAAGTTGTTCATTCAGAAGAAGAAGATTCATAGTTCATAGTTCATGGTGTCAATGTTAGTCCTACAGATGTTCCTGATACAGACTCTATTGACAAGGAGCAAAGTACTGTTAAGCAAAGTACTGTTGACTCAGCTCCCATAATCTCTGATGAAGATCAAGCTATTCAAGATGAACTCAATAGGATGCTTTTTCAAGAAATAATTGCAAAGTCCTATGAAGATGATCTAAGACGAGCCTATGAAGCAGAGAAGACAAAGGGAAAATCTACAAATCCATCTCACAGTACTTTGGACAACAGCACTTTGGATCCCAGTACTTTGGATCAGATTATTGCTGCTCAATTTGAAAGTACTTCTGGAGGAGTCAATTCAAACACTTGGACCAAAACTGATGATTTTCCTGGTCCATCCATGCCTCCTTTAGAAGAATCAGATGATGAGCTGCAAGAAGAAGGAATTTTCTCTCAACAAGGTCCTGATCTCACAAATTTGGAAGATGATCTTACAGTACCAACAACTCACACTTCAAGAGTGCATAAGAACCATCCTGCAAATAAAATTATTGGTTCTCCTACTTCTAGTGTTCTTACAAGATCCAAAGCTAAGAGTATCACTAAGCCCCATAATGCTTTGCTTAGCTTTGTTTACAAACAAAACAGGATGAATCATAAGGATCAACAGACATGTTT
>LBNU01038888.1:52805-124434 GCA_014162995.1 Artemisia annua
GCTCTGATGTATGAAAGAGATGTATATTAGGTATTGAAGGTGATATTTGGATGAATGTCTCATCTTACCATTACAAACATATGAAGAAGAAACCCACTAAAGTACACCCCGTAGTAAGACTAAGCTCACCTTAAGGGGTATATAACGGAATGCGTTTATAGGAATGAGTTATCGATTTTTAAAGCGTATATTTTCATGCGTAGGTTTCCTATCGGTTGAGCTATGATAGATAACTTGACGTATCGTCATAGAGTGAGGAAGGAGTCATAGAGTTAGGGAAATTGAAACGCACTCCCCTACGACTTGTTAGGAATTACAAACCGGCATCGCAACCCACACAAACTCAACATACTAATTACATGGTAAAAGATATTTAGGGAGTAATGAAATCTAAGTAAACACTACTTTCCCCACCATTGTTTTCTCAAAACTTTAATTTAATTCGCATAAGTAGATACTTGGGTTAGTTGACTAGCAACTAATTCCGCCCACTCCTTCAAAACCGAGATTTTACTGCTTTCATAAAAACATAAAAAAATACAAAAAAATAATCATCCTCCACCTTTAGACCTTAATTAGAGTAGTCTTTAACCTAACGAACACTATTCCCTGTGAGAGAACGATCAATCCCCCGGTACTTGCCACTACACTATACTACATCGGTCAGGTACACTGCCTGGTGGGGATTGTAAGCCTCTTGAGATCCCTTGAGAGGTAAAACAAAGTGTGTAAGCAATCCCACGCGCATCAGTACAATTTCATCCATTTTAGTTTCCGGATTATTTTGAATAGGGAGAAAATCACCAAAGGTAATAACATGCCAAAGATCAAGATCTTTAGATTTCACATAAGTTTCGAATCTATTTTTCCAATATAAAAATCCATCACTTTCCAATATAAATATTTTTCAAATTCAATAGATCGTTACAAGTTTTAAAATACAATATATTTTAAAAATCTTGTTTGACGTGGCTCTGATACCAAAGGGGGGTTGAATAGTTTTACGTCTTTTTAGTTTTACAAAAACTTTGTTTCAAAAATGTTGATTCGAGTTTATGTGAAATCTACTCTTGTACAATATAAACAAGTATATGAAAACTAAATAGCAAATTAAGTAAAGTAGTAAACAAGAGATGGAAAGATCGAACCGCGAGACAAGAGATTTATAGTGGTTCGGCTAGAAGGATACCTTCCCTACCCTACTCCACTCCCCGAGCACCTAACTCGAGAGTTTTCTTCACTATGTCAATAAGCTCCCTTATGGCGGAGAAAACCTTACACACCAATTGTCACACCACAACTTCGTCACACCTTTTTCGCAACTTCTACACAACTTCTTCACACTTAGTCACTACTTAATCACACCACTACTTCTTCATACCTTACTACTTAATTACACTACTTCTTCTTCTTTACACCTAAATTGCTTTACAACTTCTCTACCTACACACCTTGCTAACATAACTTCTTATGCTTGTTTCTATCTAGTATTCACAATTTACACACAAAATAGATATATATGGATGATGCACAAACAACTTGGATGTGGAGGTCACGACAAGTTGTAATACTTCTTGTCTTGATAGATTGAAGTATTCTTCTCTTGCACTTGAAAGGTTGAGGCTTGGATCACTTTGAAACAAAGATTTATGTATATATGATCAAAGGATTTTTGAGAATAGAAATGGAGATTTAGATCAGAAAGTTTGGAGTGCAAAAGGTGGGGAAAAAATCCAGGAATGGTCCAGTATTTATAGGGAGAAAAATACTATTTTGGAGCATGCCGGTCCCCTTAATAATTAAGGGGGCCGCCTAGTAAATTAAGGGGGCCGCCCCTTCAGAACATTGCACAGATTTGTCTTTTTGTGGGGAAGGTTTTTCTGGACCATTTTTAGTTAAAAATTTGAATTCATATATTAATAATGATTTAAACATATTCTTTTATTTCCAAAAATGATTTTGTAAAAGATATTAATTGTTTTGTGACATTTTATAAAAAGTCCAGTGTCTAAGAAAAATGTTCCTTTGATCATAGAATGCAATAAACACTTTGTTTATTCATACCTTAAGTTATTTGGATGCAAAGTGAATATTTATCGCTAAATACTTGTTTACATCATAATTTTTTAGTTCAATGGGTTTACGTTTTGTGATTATCAAAATATAGAGATATCGATGAATGTTAATAATGTTTTTAGGCATAATTATATCAACAAGTAAGTTGAAGTTCTTGATGGTCCTGCGGAATGGTTGGAGGCGTTGAAGCTCCAGGAGAACCAGTCATTAAACGAAGTCGTTCCTTCTTCCATAAAAAAAATTGCATCTATCTATCACAGGCTGTTAAAGAGTAAAAACAATTATTTTTAACAACGAACCAAATTATATATATAATACACAAAAAAAGTATGTAATTATTCACCTTTGATAAAGGACACACGTAGTATAGTTTACCATAGGTGCGGGGTCGATGCGATTCTTACAGAAGTACGTCTCCTTGTCCACAAGGACAAGCAAAAGCTTCAAATTCCGCCATTTCATGATGACAGTGTGTATATTTGTGTTGGACCTAGAAAAGTGTAGATCATTAGTCTAGGGACTTCTATTTATCTTTTGTAATAGTTTAGGGTAATATTGTGTAAGTTGTTATGTAATGCGACAACATATATCCATCGTATGGCTTGTATATGTGCGATAGTTTGCTTGGGCCTAACGTTTCGGTATAAATACCCTTCAACTCATTGTTGTGAGGTGTGTGTTCTTCTCATAATAAAATGAATGTTCCTTATGTTCCTCTCACTTCTCTAAAGTGCTCACACCCACTTTATCTATCTTAGATTATATTTGTAGTCGTGATATATTTAGGACAACAATTGGTATCAAGAGCTCAGGTTATGAATCGTTGTTTAGTGTAGTTGTGTTTTAGAAGTTGTTTTAATCTTCATTCGACATACAAACTTTGGTTTTAGAGTATTTAAGAACTTTCTTTTCCTATCACTACAAGAAAAGATGGCTTTTAGGACCCATTTCTGGGACGCCTTTTGAAGTGGCGTCCTAAAAAGCCATTTAATATGACGAGTTAGTTTTTGAGTCCTATTATATTGAAACATATAGAACTCTTACCATAAGTGTCCCATTAAGTAAGTTTTATGGGATACTTATTTGTTATGGTCTTATTAGGATCGAATCTAATGAGACACTTGATAGATAGGTCCTATTATTTAAATTTTATAGGATACGATTTTTTTGGTGTCCTATTATGATATAGACTATTAGGACACTAAATGTATGTTATAGGACACTTAACAGTCATGGTCTTGATAGGTTGGAACTTAATAGGACCTTTGTTTAAGTAGGTCCTATTAGGTTAAATTTGTAAGACTTTTATCATTTAAGTTTTAATTTGATAAATCTATAATAATACTTGATACGAGGGTCCAAATACCTTTGGAAACTTGAGAGCTATTATTGACCGAACTTAAAAGATGATCCGAATCAACTCAAATGAATTTAAGTCGCTTATTGCTCGATTTCAAAATATTCAAGTTAGTATAGCTTGATCCGTGTGTCAATATTGTGTTGTTCAACAATTAGATACCATAATTTGAGAAGTGAGTGACCAATTATGTCATTTTTGTGTTTGTAGCTCGGGTATAAGTGAAAAGCGAGTGAGCTATAGCCTATTTGTACCTCCCACATCTGCATCTTTTAGTCTACTATGGAAATACAAAGGGAACTCGGGTAGTGATGAATTCGAAGATATTTATGATGAGACTTCCAATTTCATGACTAGTGTAGGTTCATACTAGGGGTGAGCAAAACTGACCGACTCCCGAATCCCGTCCCGATCCTGAGTCCCGAATCCTGTCCCGAAACCGAACCGATCTCAAACGGGTCGGGACTCGGTTTGTGTTTTCCATTTTGTCGGGATTCGGGATAGTCGGGGCCGGGTCGGGACGGGCGAAAAACCGAAAAACAACAAACAAAACCGAGAAAACCGACCGATCCCGTCCCTGAATGCTTGTCCCAAAACTAAACCGAGCTTAATCGGGTTGGGAATTGGTTTGTGTTTTCCGGCTTGTCGGGATTGGGTCGGGAGCGGCCCGATGCTCAGCCCTAGTTCATACGATGCTAATTTACGTAAGGATGAAGACTGTGATCTATTTGACATTTATGAACATTAAGCTTTAACTCCGGAACAACGAACATTTTTTGATGCGATAAGTATTAATCTTCGTGGTCATTTTAAACATTAGCTTTATTTATTGTCCTTATAGTAGTTGGTCATAAGTTTGGTTTATCTTTCTTACGATAGTTTTGGTTTGTGTTAATACAAATATCGTCCGAAAAACGTTATTTATATTTTATGATCTTTGCCGTATTTTGTTAACGACAAAATGTAAAGTTTACTTTAGCAACAAAGTATAAATATAGTTATAATCTTTTTTTACATATTGTCACAAGACCAATATTACACAAGTATAGCATTTGTTAGTTAACACTTGTATTTTGCATTTGTTTAAAACATAAATAGTAAGTTTTATTACATCATGTATAACATCATGATCCTTGGATATTTGTATGATCCTTGGAAGATTTGATCAAGATATTGTTTAGATTGTTACTCAATGAATCTAGGGAAGATATGGCAATATCCTTGGTAGATTTGAAAGAAAAATATGGAGGATTGTGTGTCAGAGTTTGGCGGAACCAAACTCCAACACAGACAGAACCAATCCTTTGGTTCCGTCCAATCCGTGGGCTGCTGAGGCTGTTTGCCTAAAAATAGCAAGCCACTCCAAGTTGTTTCTCATCACTTACAATTATACATTATCATACATACTCTCATTACTTATATCTAACATATTCATCTTCCATTTTGGTAAGATTCTTTTGTAGCAAGAAGATCACAAACTCATATCAAAGACATACAAGCATCAACGCAAAGTTGGAATACTTGTTAGTATTAATAGTGTGTGAACTTGTGTTGTTCATACTTTCATTGATTGTATCTATTCATTAGTGATCGGTTAATATTTTAGTCCTCAAAATACATAGTGTGACGAGAGTGGTTTTGCCCTTGTAAAAGAACTCGACATTTAGCTTTGTGTCGGTAATCGTGTGTAAGCGACGTGTAAGGTTTCTCCACCGGTGAAAGGAGCTTGTTGACTAGTAAGAGTAACTCTCGAGTTGGATACTCGGGGTGTGGAGTAGGGCAAGGAAAAAGAGTCCTTGTAGCCGAACCACGATAAACATTCGTGTTGTGGTTTGATTGTTTCTTACTCTTTACTTGCATATTGCTTATTACTTGTTAGTATTAATTGTTGATTACACGTAAAGCATTCAAAAGGAATTAAAGTTAAAAACCGGTAAACTATTCAACCCCCCTTCTAGTTTTCCACAGTTTGAAACACAATTGGTGTGTTTGCTTCGCGTGTTTGTAACGGGTTTAGATATGGGATTTCACTCACATCTTATGTACTTAAATGTTTTTTTAGAGTAATAAATTTAACAGGGGTATCCCCTTTACCAAAAAAAAGTTTATTTAAAGGATGAAATTATACGATTTTAATCTGTTTATGACAGTGAGCTGTAGATTAGTCGGCAAAAAATTTGGTAATCACAGTCACTTAAAGGAAAAATAAATTTAAAACAAAAGTTAAAATTAATTATACATAAAGGATACTCATACATAAAGTTAATTTATGATTGTAGAAATAATAAACTTTTATAAACTTTAATTTTTGCTTCGTTTAGTTTGTAAGGTACATATTATACAAATTATAATCTATAATGTTAAAACATTTCATTTCCCTCCCAATTATTTTGGCTTCCCCCTAAGTTTCCTGCCCCATTCCCCAAAAATTAGCCAACTGTGCCTTTTACTCTATTGATTTTTGTTCCACTAACTCAACCATAACCTCTTCAATTGTTCAATTGTTTCTTGTAACCGCTCTAATATTTTCGATGGGGACGATCCTTATATTACTATGGTAAGAATTTTAATTGATTTGTGGTTACCTTCAGATGCGTTGCAACTTTTTCCTCTCAAATTTAATATTACTTGGTCATGATTATAAAACTTGCATTGATGACTTCTTCGCTCTTATGAATTGTTAATAATTGTTTTTAGAACTCAATTAATTTGCGGTCTATTGCATTTGCAGGGCTCGATTGTTAAAGGTGAAAAAATGATTAAAAACTACAAAGTTGAAGGTAAATCATATGTTTGTTTTAACTTGACATTAGAATATGCAATTCAAATCTGTATTAGTGATCAATATTATATACTATTGATTAGTCCTTTTAGTAAATCTACTACGAAAATATTGATACATCTCATGCTCTTAATTTTTGTTTTGTTATATGTTGGAGGCATTTGTTTCTTATTTTATCAAATCTAATTTACTCAAAGAAATGGTGAATGTGCTATGGTAATTTAATAACAGTTAACCTTAGTTTCAATCAATTTTGATGTAAATGTGTCTCATGACTGTTAAACAACCTATTCAAGAATATTTTCATATGCGTTTATGCCCTCTTTTGTCTAACAAACATTCTGTTGACTATATGATTGTCAAACTTGTTGCCTAACAATTCAGGTTTTCAATTTGTAATGTTTAAACTATACACTAAATTATTAGATATCCATTTGCTTGCAGCATTTCTTGTTTGTGAAAACTTGAAAGATAGACTTCATTTGTTTGTGACTAATTTAGTGCGATCTCTTCAAACTTCTAATATGTTGTATAATTAATGAATTGTTAACATGGAACTTATGCTTACATGTGTTTTGTTTAATTGTAGGTATTCAGGCTGATAAGTGATAACACAAGAAACTTTCTTTATGGTTTCCATTTATTACTCTTGGAATTGTTTGCAAAAGCTAGAAGACTTTAGTTTTGACGATGTTACAACCTTATGAGGTTACAAACTTTTGTATTGAAATGATTTAATGGAATGAGAATTCATATTATCTTATAATGTGTCATGATACAATGAATAGTTTGAAATGTATCGGGATACAGTGAAATACGGAGTAGTTTGAAAATGTTAGACGACTTTAGATATAATGACGCCGTGTATCATGAAAGGTTTCCGATACTAATGAATGTGTTGATGCGACATTCCATTTTGTCCCATTAAACACTTTTTAGGACGCCAATATGTGTCTCAAAATGTAACACTAGTTAGCCATTTATTAGGACCTAATAAAGTATCCTGTTATGTGATGTATTAGGCCACTCTTTATGTTCTATTATATACTTTTATAGGACACTGATAATGGTTTCATAATATTAGTGCTTATTAGGACACTCAAAAGTGTCCTAACCACCTATTACAACCCCTTCTTATGGGACAGTTTTATTTTGGTCCTATTAAGTTAAAGGTCCTATAAACTAACCTAATAGGACACTAACGGGTGTCCTATAAAGCCCGTTTTGTTGTAGTGTATAATACTTTATCCTTCATTCGAGGCATAAAAATTACTCATTTAGGTGTTTAATCTTGTAAATTGTATGTTAGGATAACTTATTTGAAGAAAAGAAACGATCTTTGATCATTCTATACAAAGTTTTTGTGTTTTTATTGGAGATTTAGGCTGGAAATTGTGGTTTAAGGGTTTTTGCAAAAGTGTACTTTTGTTCGTAAAAATAGGAATTGTAGTTCTGTTCGGAATATTTTGTTCGGATCGCAGGGGTTTTGAGCGTGATACTGACTGAGATAGCAGTTAGACTGGGCTGTGATAGGAAGTGCGATACGTGTTTTTCCGAGACATTCTGTTACCCACGTTTTCCGAAAGAAAACTCTGTCCAACTCGCAAGAGATTTATGCGACACTCCAATGATAGTAACAATTTGTGCGATACCTGTTTTTCCGAGACTTCTGTTACCCACATTTTTCCGAAAGAAAACTTTGCCTAAATTCTTCTAGAAGTTGCAAAGGTTACTGTTAAAGACTTTTAAGATTTTAAGAGACTTTAATTATTATCATATCACAACTCAAATCTCACAACATTAAATCATCTCAACTTAAAACTTACTAAAACACCTCATTCATACACAAACAACACCTCATATCAAAGATCCATTATCACGATGTCTACTTCTTATGCTCAACATGTCTTAAGCTATGGCAATGATGTAAGAGCACCAATGTTAATGCCTAGAACATACAGTGTTTAGAGACTAAGGATTAAGTTATGGTTAGCTAATAAGGATGATGCTGCACTACTACTACAATCAATCAAAAATGGTCCATATGAAATGAAATTTATTGTTGATCAAGGTAACCCTGGAATCATAAGGCTACAAACTGAAGAAGAATTGAATGAAACTGAAAGAGCTCAATACATTGCAGACAGTAGGGCACAATTCTTCATCATGTTAGCCTTACCAAATGAAATTTATTGGAAAATGGACCATTACCAAAGTGCTCAAGACATATGGACAACCCTTGCCTCTATGCATCTTGAAGAAGAAATGCAACTTGCTCAACAAGAAAACCTTAATCACTCTTCACTTACATCTTACCAATATGAAGGTTCAACCTCATCTTCAACAATTCAAGAGATTCCACCTCCACATGTTGATCATGGGACTATGACTTACACTATAGATGGTTTCTACTATACTCCACTGAATGAGCCGGTCATTATTCCCAGATATCATCCAGCAACCATTCATGGATATGAAAAGTCCATCATGACTCATATGGTGAAACTTACAAATGATCTTTCTATTATTCCAAATGCTGAAGGAAAAAAGAATGTTTTTGATGATACTGAATACTCCAAATTCAACAAAAACACAACCTTGTCTTTAGCAAAAGAACATGATCATATTGTTAAGAACTACATCCATACCAAAGATTCTGCATTCTACAAGAAGAAGATGGAAACTGCTATGAAGATGGAATCTGTATGTGAACTTGATTATGACATTATCAATTGTTTAGAAGATGCTGATGATGAGGAAGAACATTCTGGACCAAGCATGGTATTCATGGCAAATGTTGAAGAAGTGGCTGACATGGATATTCTAATGGATGATATCCTTGAAGCACAAGATGATGAAGGTACTCCAAGCTATGACACTGATGCTGAAAAAGATGAAAGTCTTGTCAACCAGGTATACACATCAGATGCTTATGATCATGATGAATTTATACATGGTCACATTTGCATCATTAGTAAACCAACTGATATTATCACACGTAGTGAAACATCTACACGTGTTAATCTCTCGTTACCTACTAATAGTGACGATGATAATCATGCATCAACAAGTCAAGATCGTAATAATATGCTTCGAAATTATGCCACTATTCAATCTCAGATTAAGAATTATGCTGACTTGATAAAACTTGAGAAAGACAAAAGTGCTTCTCTCGAGAAGAAAATCAAGGACATGTTATATGAAGAGAAGTCTGAAAGACCATTAGTGCTGAAACGTAAAATTCAAGATTTACAAGATGAAATTTTTTTCCTTCAAAAGAAATATTTCCAGTATTGAGAAATCCAAAAAGAATCTTGAACTCGAAGTTTCGAAACTAAAAGAAGATAAAGCTAATTGTATGTCACGATTAACTAGAGCTGAAACTAAACTTCGCACTGATCTTCAGACTACTCAGACTATGAACATGTTACTCCCCAAACCAGATCCCCTTATGGATTTGACTCAGGGTCTTGGTTACACCAAACCGTCTTATCTTGAAATGGCCAAACGCTAATTATCAAGTCTGTATAATAATGATTACATGAGATGTGATACCTTCAAAGATTACATGTTTAATCCACCTCATATTGATAAAGAGGAAATTCAAAAACGTTTATGTTAAACAAAAGAAAACCAATTTCTCCTATATTAGTGCTGATTATAATTTGATAAACAAACAAAATGGTCTTTCAAGAAAACCAACAAATGTTCAAAAACATGTGGATCAGGTAACTGATAATACATATGATTCTAGCAAATATGAGAGTTTAGCAAGAAAAACTTTTTGTCGTCTCATACATCAAATAAATTCATCGTTAAATATCATTCGCAAGAAGCAAGAGTTTCAAACTGATGAACTTTTTAGATCCAACACTTATCAAGTGGATATCTTAAAAGAGGTCAAGAAACAGATGAAGGAATTCATCGAGCCCACTGTGACTGATATTAACGATAAATTTAATGTCTTTGAAAAGGCATTGATGTCTGAAATGCAAGATGATTTAAAATACGTTAAATCTCTTGAAGATGAATATGATATTTTAAGTGTACACTCTGACATTCAAAAAGAATATTTGATACATCAAATGGAATCACTCAAATTACAATCAGCAGAAAATGAGGAGAAAATTGAGAATTTTAAAAACAAACAAACGTCTTTAGAATTGGAAAATCTTTTACTCAAAGAGAGTCTTAAAGAATGTTTGCAAAAGAATTTTGAGTTGAACGAGGAGTTGTCTTGTCGTACTGCCAAATTTGAAAACTCTTGTGCTAAACTTGAAGAAGAATCTTTAACGTTTGAAGCAAATTGGCAAAGACGAATTGAAGAAAACAAATACGACCAGCTTTCCTATGAAAAATCTTTGAATATAATCTTAAAAGAGAATTAGGAACTCAATTCTAAAGTGCTTGATTTGACAAAAACCAAGAATGATGAGGTTGTTACTCAAAGCCAGTTGGAAAACTCAAATTTTTCGTACTTTTCTAACCAACATACATCTATGGCTAAACAAAAACGAACAACTCATATTCTTGAGCCAAAAAAAAAGAGGTTTTTTCTAGCACTAATGTAATCGCTCCTGGTATGTATAAAATTGGATCTAAATCCTCTAGTGAAACGTATGGGTCAAATGACATGATTCATAACAAAGAATTAGAAATAGCTAGGAAGCAAGCATTACTTAGTAAAGATATGCCTCTAGATGCACGATGTTTTCTTTGACTCCACCCCTCATAGAAAAGAAACCAATGAGGTCAAAGAATTACAAAAATAAGAATCGTAAGAAACGGAAGTTAGTTCAGCATGATCAAGCTAAAAAATCGCTTAACGATGATTTGCTTTTTGATCCAGGTTTAGAAAATTCTTGTAGCAGGGAGAGACCACTTAAGAAAGATGCTTTGAAGACTAGAGCCTCTCAGCCCCAAGTTGTAGAAAAACCTAGATATTTTAAAGCTTTCAATAAAAAATGCTCGAAGCGATGGGATGACTGTAATAACTTTAATATGCACGAATCTGCTGCTTCTAATAGCATGAATGCTTGTTTAAATTCTGTTACTTATAATTCTATGTCTTTCAATCATGTGCATGCTAATTTGGATTGTAATAACATGAATGCCAACACCATTAGGACTGATACATCTAAAGTAAGAAACACAAATAAAACAAGAAAGGCTTGGTTTCCAAAGGGTAAAAGAAATGAAAATATAGAAGAACCCCCTACATCTTGCTTTAAGTGGATCCCAACTAGAAGAGTGTTTAAAAGCGTAGGTTATAAATGGTTACCAGTTAAGTAGCAATCTGATCCTAGTCCTAAACAAACAGAAAAATTTCATCCTCTAGGTTTGCATTCTGTACTGTCTAACTGCGTGGAACCACTTCATCAGCGGATTCCCACTTTTATGTGTTTTGCTTTGATGTGCAGCTTGTCCAAGTGTGCCTTTGGTACCTCAACTGGGGGTGCACCCGGTACGTGACCGGGAACAAGGCACTGCTCAAGAACTTCGTGACCAAATTTTTGGGTATAGTGCGTTTTGGGAATGATCACGTAGCCAAAATCACCGATTATGGGGATCGCATTCACGATAAGGTTACAATTCAAAGAGTCTCCTATGTCGAAGGACTGGGTCACAACTTGTTTAGTATTGGTCAATTCTGTGATAGCGGTTTAGAAGTGGCTTTCAGACAACATTCGTGTATTGTTCGTACTCTCGACGGCGTTGAAATTCTCAAAGGCTCCAGGGATTTGAATCTTTACCAAATTGCACTTAAAGAAATAACGTCACCAAAACCGATTTGTTTGCTTGCAAAAGCTACATCATCACAAGCCTGGTTATGGCATCGTCGATTTTCTCATTTAAACTATGAGACAATCAATGATCTTGCCAAATATAACTTAGTCAGGGGATTACCAAAACTAACTTTTAAGAAAGATCATCTTTGTTCATCTTGTGAATTGGGAAAGATGACACGTGCAACAATCAAATCAAAACCCGTACTTAGTACCGTTGCTCCTCTGCATGTATTGCATATGGATTTGTGTAGTCCAATGCGCGTGGTCAGCAGAAATGGAAAGAAATATATATTGGTTATTGTAGATGACTACTCACGTTACACTTGGGTTCACTTCCTTGCTTCAAAGGCTGAGACTCCAGAAGTAATAATCAAGTTCATCAAAAGAGTACAAATAGGATTACAAGCTCAAGTCCATTTTGTTAGAACTGGCAATGGAACGGAGTTCACAAATCAGATTCTTCAGAATTTCTTTGATTCTATTGGCATAACTTATCAGAGATCGGTAGTATACACTCCTCAACAGAATGGTGTCGTTGAAAGAAGAAACAGAACATTAGTAGAAGCTGCCAGAACAATGCTATCCTCCGCAAAATTGCCATTAAACTTATGGTCTGAAGCTGTATCAACTACTTGTTTCACACCAAACCTATCTATAATCAACAAACAATTTAACAAAACTCCATATCACATCCTTTACAAGAGAAAACCTTATGTAAAGTACTTACGCACTTTTGGTTGCAAATTTTATCCCCTCAATGATCGTGATGATATTGGAAAGCTTAATGAAAAAGGGGACATTGGAATTTTCATTGGATATTCCACACAATCAAGTGCTTATCGTATTTACAATCAGAGATAAAGCTGATTCAAGAAATAATCCATGTCCATTTCGATGAAGTAGAAGAAATGGTTTCTGATCCAGTTCGGTCAAAACCAGTGCAAAGAACTATGACTTCTGAACAAACTGGTTCAGAGCTCGTACCAAACCAAACATCATCAACAACAAATCTTACAAGAAGGAATAAGGAAGAGTTAGATGGGTTGTTTGAAAACTTCTATGATGAATCGTGTGGAGGAAATAGGATGAAGGTGTCAAAAATATCCGCTGCAACTCCGATAAATGAAGTTAATCATCAAGAAGACATACCTTCTCTAGTATCCGGTTCGTCAACAACAACTTATGAAAGCTGCTGATCCAACACCAGATACCCCTCCAAATACACATATACACCAAGAACCAACCTCAAACAATACCACTCCAACCTCCAACTTAAATGTTGATGATCCCATAATTACCACATAAATCCATTCGCGACTCCCGAACCTGAGGTTGCTGGACCTTCTGAGCCGCTGAATATTGAACCTTCAGACATGCAACAAAATTACCAACCACATCCACACAGAAGAAGATGGATTTACGATCACCCTCTACAACAAATTATAGGAAATCCTTCTAAACCTGTCCAAACAAGAAGTTCTACATCAGATTTCTGTCTCTATAATTCAATCCTAAGCTGGATGGAACCCGCCAATGTCAAAACTGCACTTACTGATCCCGAATGGATTGTCGCGATGCAAGAAGAAATCAATCAATTCAAAAGACATGGCGTCTGGCAAAGAGTTCCACGTCCACTTGGGAAACATATACTTACTCTAAAATGGATTCTGAAGAACAAGCTTGATGAAGATGGTGATGTACTTCGTAACAAGGCTCGTCTTGTGGCTCGAGGTTACAATCAAGAAGAAGGGATTGACTTTGATGAATCATTTACACCAGTGGCCAGGATCGAAGCAATACGTTTATTTTTGGCTTATGCAGCTCACAAATCTTTCACCGTATACCAAATGGACGTGAAAACGGCCTTTTTGTATGGGGAGTTAGAGGAGGAGGTGTATGTAAGTTAACCAGAAGGCTTCGTTGATCCAGATCACCCCGACGATGTTTACATTCTTGACAAAGCAGTTTATGGACTCAAACAAGCACCACGGGCATGGTACAAAGTGTTATCAGAATATCTACTTAAACGCAAATTCGTCAAAGGTTCAATCAATCCAACTTTATTTATTAGAAAGAAAGGTGACGACATCATGCTAGTCCAAATTTACGTCGACGATATCATTTTTGGATCTACAAATCCTAAGTATTGCAAAAACTTTGAAAATATCATGCGACAGAAATTTGAGATGAGCATGATGGGTGAGTTAAAATTCTTTTTGGTTCTACAAATCAAACAAACTACTGGTGGTATCTTTATACATCAAAACAAATACACGATGGAAATTTTGAAAAAGTTTGGAATGGATAAATCTGACTCCATGAGTATACCTATGTTGCATAGACCTAAACTAGATGAAGATAGAAATGGTAAACCGGTTGATGCTACAAAATACCGTAGTATGATTGGTTCACTTATATATCTTACAGCAAGTAGGCCTGATATTCAATTTTCTGTTTGCATGTGTGGCCGTTACCAATCTTGGCCAACGGAAAAGCACCTTACTGCCGTAAAACGGATCTTTCGGTACCTTAAAGGAACACCTTACATGGGCCTTGTGTATCCGAAAGATACCGGTTTTGGACTAACTGCCTATTCAGATGCAAATTATGCAGGTTGTCAAATTGATTGCAAAAGTACTTCTGGATCTGCTCAATTCTTGAGGGAGAAGTTAATCAGCTGGTCTTCAAAGAAACAAAATCATACTGCATTGTCAACTGTAGAAGCTGAATATATTGCCCTCTCCGGATGCTATGCTCAAGTATTATGGATGAAAACACAATTGACGGTCTATGGCTCGTGTACAACAAGATTCCTATCTACTGTGATTCACAAAGTGTCGTTGCCATCTCTTGTAACACGGTACAACATTCGAAGACCAAGCACATAGCACTCAGATACCATTTCATTAAGGAACGTGTAGAGAAGCGGACTATGAAACTGTATTTCATGAAGACTGATTACCAATTGCCGACTTCTTCACAAAGCCTTGCCTCAAGAAAGATTCGAATACCTATGACAACGTTTAGGAATGGCAAGCATTCGTGATGATACTGACATACACGAGGTCAAAGAAGTCAACAAATCAGCAATCACAAGTACATCTGGTAATTCTAAACGGTAATTATTTAATCATGATGGTTGTTGATTAAATCATAGATCAACACCCGTTTTAAAAGAAAGGACCCTGAACGTATGCTTCAGTGCGTCAATCCTTCGGAAAAGAAGAGAAATCTTCTTATTTATCGTGAGCAAAATGTATACAAGATTTTACCAAAAACCTTTTTATAAAATGTTTTGCTCATGCTAATCACAAACTTGAGCATGTTTTTCCGATTATTAACATGAGCTTTTTTAGCTTGAGTTTGAATTTAATTTTCAAAAACACTGCTACGCTACTCACTAATAGGTCAAAAATTGCTTAAAATCTTACGCTATTTTTTAGGGGGAGAAAATGAGAAATTTGTTTTTGAAATAAATAAATAAGTCGCTTTAATTTGTTGCTAATAAAATCGTTGTTGAAAATAAAAAAAAAATTGTTAAAACGCTTGGAAAATACCATCGCGTCGAGGGGGAGTGATAGATTTTAATTTAAACAATTTTTTTATAACACTAACGTTCATTTATTTGAACTAACATGTTTTCAAATATTTGTTAAAAATAAAATGTAAAACTTCAAAAGAGTTTGTGTGATGAGAGCCAAAGTCTAGTGGGAGTTTTGCTAAAAGTATAAAACTATGTTTGAACCCTCCCCCAGTCTAAAAAGCCTCGCATCAACCGGGTCAAAGAAAAGAGTTCAAAAAGTCAAAAAGAGTCTATATACCCAAATTGGGATGCGAAGGTTTTTCTCACAACTCACACACAGTACTATCACACTTTCTCTCTCTAAGAACTCATAAAACCTAGCATCGTATACTTGTGCCATTTTCAAGATTTTCTTGCTCATTTAGTCGATTTCGTGCAATAAGTAAGCTTTCAAACATTGTTTAAATATGTTTTTACATCTTTGTCTTCAATTTCCACCATTAATTTCGTGTTTTCAATGAGTATTTGGCCAATTAGGGCTACGGTTTTTATTAAGACTTAGATCACTATTAAGCTTGCGATGTATAGTGATTTGAAAGTGTTTTTGTGGTTAGATGATTATGTTAGAATGATTAGATCATGGTTTTGAAAGAAAACGAGGCATCAAACGGTTGAATTTTGGGTAAATATGGTCGAATTAGAGGTAGAAGATGAGCAGTCAAAAGTGCGACACCATTATTGGTGTGATCCGAGACTTTTAGGATAGAGCCAAAAATCTGCATTTAATATTAATTTAAATTTTCCGAAAGTTTGGCTACGATGAAAGGTTCCTCACATCGCAGTTCAATTTTCTGAGATGACAGCTGTCCTATTTGTCTTGCAATAGATTACCATCTCACTTTATTTCGAGACTTTTAATCCGAAGAAAATGTTTACATCTCAATATTTAGAATGCGATGTCTGTGTTTCTATCTCTGCGATGTTTGACCAAGTTTGACCCTGCTCGCATTTGAAAATTGCGATGGCAGTTTTTCCGAACGTTTTGTTACCCACCATTTCTAAATGTTACTCTGCCCAAATTTCTTAAAATTTTTGATAAGTTTTTATAAGTTAACTCTTATATAAAATAAAATAAACATTTTAATAAATGAAAGCTAAGTAATAAACATGATCAAACACTCATTCTTCATCAAAATCATAACTTGTTCATATCAAATTTAAAATGTCACAAAATTTTTAAAAGTAAGCCAAAATTTTTTTCACAAGTGCTTATTCAAAAGTTTTAAATCAAACTTACATAAAAATTTTCAATCAAATGTGAAATTTTTTAAACTTTTGAAATATTAAGTTGCATATGTTTAGTTTAAAATCAACTATTAGACTAGGATTGTATAACTATAATTGCCTTCTAAGTAAGTGTGATGCATATGTTTAATTAGTTATCTAGACTATACTATGATTGTATCTTAATGTGCACTTTGTATGAATGAATAGATTTGACGGATAAAATTTCAAAACATGCTCTTGGTTGCCAATGCTATGAATCTTCAAGTTTGTTTAAACAATTCATGCAACCAAATGACATATTTTACTCTAGTTTGTTTTATTCAAATGGTTTTGAAATGACTCGACACTATCTTAATTAAGAATATCTCATCTTCAAGGTGGTTATTAGGGCTAGTTGTCAATTAAAAACTAATAATGCATCCCTTTAGCTACGCAATGTAATAGAGTATTCAAGGTTTAGATATGTTTAGAGAAATTTCACACTTATGCAGCAAAAGCTCTTTTGAGATGACTTGTATTTGATTAATCTAAGAACTTCTCATCTTCAAGATAGTTACTAGGATTAGTTATCACCTAAAAGCTGATAATGTACTCCTTTAACTAGGCAAAGTAATAGAGGGTTTAAAGTTTGGTCACTTGTCAAGAAATCTCATGCTCATGCAATCAAATGATCTTTGTAATTTTTTTTTCTATATCAAGTTCTCTAGTTTATACTAGATTACTTAAGTTTGAAACATAAGTTGATACTTTTTCCCATAACTTCAAAAGGTTAGATAAACGTTTCTTTTAAATGCATGAGCAATATAAAATAACGTTATATCTTAAACCTAAAATCTTTTGAAAAAGTATCACAGTCAACAAACTTTTGGTGAGGAAAATAAAAACAGCCAGAGAGAATTAAATCGCATGTGAAAAGAAAAGAGCATGCGCTTATGCTATAAAAGCAAGTAAGCATAAGAAAAGAAAAAGAAAAGAAATATGCTCGAAAAAGAAATGCCAGAGCATATAAAAACAGACAGAGTGAAATAAAAACATGTTATTCTTTATCCATATACTTACCATTTTCATATCATTTCAGAATCAAACATCTAAAATGGCTGAAGAACAAGTTCATGATCAACCACAACAACAACTCACATCTGAACAACTCCTTCCATCAACTGAGTATCTACAATATGGTGACAGCAACCACTTGTTTAACCCCTACAGTTTCAAATGTAATCACCCAATAATCGTAGAAATACTCAAAAATCACCCAATATTCCTTGCACACAACAAAACTGTCATTGAAATCCCTCAAATCTATGTACAAACAATTCTGGAACACCATTAAGGTGGTTGGTGACAACAAATCCAAAGTGCTGGAAGTCACGGTAGACAGATACACAACTCAATTGACTAGTGAATCTCTACGTAACGTGTTGGAATTACCAAGTGCAACATCAAATGACATACAAGGTTTTGAAGTCCTTCCAGATAAAACACAAATCCAAAACTTCTTCCTGGAACTTGGATATGATACTCAAATGTTTAAGCTCACAAACCCTTCTGATTTTAAGAGAAAATGTCTCCCTGGACCATGGGCTACAATGTTTTCAATCCTGAACCGATGCCTTGCTGGCAAAGAAGCAGGAATTGATGCTTGGAGATTCTCAATATATCAGATATTCTATGGGATTGTGAATCAATGCCATTTTGACTATGCTTCTCTTTTTATGGATCGAGCTAGTTGAATTGGTTGATGCTAACACAAAATCTAAGCAAAAGACGAAGAAGTTGGGACAATACATTCCTTTTGTAAGATTCATCAAGCTACTCATCCAGGATATGATGAAAAGGAACAAGCTATCAGCAAGGCCGGTTGAAGTACGTATTACTGACAAAGCAATGAAAAACTTGCAGCCATCAAAAGATTCAACCACAAAGAGCCCAATGCCGATTCCACATGAATTGCTTAATCTTGCTGAAAATAATTCCAAAGCTTAAAAGGAATACATATATAGGTAGATCAACCGTTTCTATGGAAAGCTCTAAACTGAGCGAACCTACCCCTTGAACGAATAAGGATTTAGAAACTAGCGCCAATATAGGACTAGGAGAGTAGGATTGAAACAACTAATCAAAGGGGTAAAAGGAGACGGAGAATACTAAGACTCTCTAACAGTCAGGAGTCGGGTGATACAAGGAGTGATACGAATGTTGAAGAGAGTCACGATACCACAGGTGTTAAGAATGCTGATTCGGAAACAACATTGTCCGACCACCATGAAAATGTCGAAAATGATGGTAATAATGGAGAGCAGGTAGATATAACCCATAGGGAAGATGTTAGAAAGGGGAATAGGTTAGAATCTGACACCAATACTATCATTAGATCCTCGGATATTCCCAATCTCCTAAACCTAGGAACTCCAGAGCAAACAAATCCTGCGTCATTTGTTGACACCGTTACAATTTCCCACAGTAACTACTGTACCTCAACAAACAACAAAAACAACAAAAAATATCAAAACAACAAAAACAATAGCAACAACAACATCAACAACAAACACAACACAAGTACCCACTAAACAACAACCTGAACAAACAACATCAATCCCCACCATCATCAATAACTGCAAACCCTCAAACAGATGCTCCTCCGAGTTATGTTACTGAAGGATATCTGAAAAGAGCGGTCGATGTATTTGATAAGTACTCAAAAGAATTACATGATGCTCAAGTTAAAAGACAACAAATTCATGAAGCAGTTGCTACAGAGGTCACTAGAGATGAGGAACTCACATTTGATCAACTCAAAGATATGCTGATACAAATCTTCAAGGATCAACCTCATCTACAAAAACAAAAACCAAGCCTCTACTATTCACTCACTTCCACAACAGATTCAGAATCTACATTCAAAGAAATAGCTATGTTACGATCTACAATGCTTACAACAAACAAGTCATTCATGAAGGAAATAACACAGCTAAACAATCAAATCGTTGAATTGGAAAAGACATGCAAGCCTCAATCTCGCAAACGACATCAGGATGACCCGGATTCGGGTAATCCTAAGGGGGAGAGAAGCTCCAAAAGATTGAGACAAACCACACATACAACTTCACTGGTAACTATAAAACCAACGTATATTATATTCTCAAAGGAATCCGCGGGAAATACAGATAACCTGAGGTCGTAGTCCGTGTGAAGGTGAATGGAACCGTAGTTAACGATTCGTGAATTTGTGTAGTGAAAAGTGAAATAAAAGGGAATGTGCGGGGTTTATGGGGAACCCTAGGCTACACTTACACTACGAGAAATAAAATTGCACAAATAAGAAGGCACGTAAGCCTAACACGTAATTAAAACCTAAAAACGTAACTAAAACGTAAAATAAACGTGAACGCGCAAAATAAAAAGTGAACTTAAGGCATTAATGATCCTACGGGTGTGAAAACGATTTTTCTACGTTCTAAATGACAAGAGAAAATTTTAAGAAAAAGAAAATTATTATTTTGGCTTTTTATTTAATTATTATTAATTAAAAACTATCTTTTAACTATTTAAAATATACTAAAATACTATTTATTATGAAATAAACTAGAAAAATAAAAATTTAATTTTTAAAATTCTAAAATAACCTAATAATAAATTTAAAACTGAAAAATATTTTTTTGATTTTTTATGAATTATTATTAATTAAAAAGGATTTAATAGTACTTAAAAACTAGTTTTAATTAAAATAAATAGTAAATAAGCTTATAAAAATCTAAAATTTTTCAGATAAATCTAGATTTTGATAAGGATCCTAGGAAAAATAAGCTAAGCTAGTTATCTATGCCTAATAAGCAAATGGACACCAAAACAGTTTCAAATAAGCACTTATTATTAAGCAGTTAAGCACCAATAAGCACACAAAGCTCAAAATAGCTTAAACACACTTCAATAAACACAATGCAACTGAAAAAGCACAGATAAGCACTCTGGACAAGCAAATAAGCACAAGAACAATTATGCTATTGGGACAGAAACTAGGTTCACAGGTCCTACTTTAAGCTATTGAAAAAGCACTTTAATAAGCTGGTAATGCAAAAGTTAAGGGGGCAAAAGCTAAACTACCAAGCAGAGAACACAAAAACATGAAAAAAACCTAATTTCTAACTACTAATTGAACCCTAATTGAACCCTAGAAGAAGCTACTGTAGCAACTGATCTAATAAGGAGCAGAAATTGGGACTGAGTTGCAGAGCAAATCTACCCTAGTACCAGTGATTGGAATTGCTTAATATTGATTATATTTAAACTATGATAGGTAAACTAACCCCAAGAACATACTTGAGCCTAATCAAACACCTAATGATAACCTAAATTTGCCCAAGAACAAGGCTGTTGAGACTGTTTTTCAGAGGTGGTTTGACTTTTAGATTTGAATCCTAAGGTTAACTAAAGTGAACTTCTACAGATTAACCATTAACCTAGATGTAGTATTGGGGTAATTTTAATCCTAATAAAGCTAGTTTAACTGATTCTCTATCTATTTTCAATACTGCAGCAACAAAAATACTTAACAGAAATGACCTAAGATTAGATATTGACTTTTAGCTATTGGACCTATGTATTTTATGCCTAATGTGTCTTAGTTATACCTAAAGTACCTACTAGTGCAAATAGATCAGTGACAAGAAAGCTATAACCCTTAATTTCTACTTAAACCAAACACCCCTGCAAAATGCAGTTACACTAACTTCTTAAGTTTTAAGCTTAAATCTACCAACTAAATGATCAAATTAGCTTACTTATCTTTATTAGAAACTGAATGGGACATAAAACCTAACCACTAACAGCTAGAACACAGGATTGCAATTTTGGCAATTTAAAGGCAGTAAGATCATGAATTTGCACTAGAACATGGAAAGGCATAAACTAAACACACATTAAGCTAAAAACTACTATGTTAAGCTGAAATAAGCAGAGATCAAGCTAACTAAAGCAATAGATAAGCTAATGATGAAATAATGCAAAAATGAAGAGGGAACTTACTTGAAATTCTATTCTACAATGGACTGTTGGACTGTGGCAAATGGCATAAGCTCACACAAAGCACAAGAAAGCTTCTGTGGGCTTATGTGAAGGGGCTTGTTCAGCTTATAAAGCTTATGTACCCTTAAGCTAAATATATATATGTTTTTTTTTCTTTTTTTTTTAAACTAAAAGAAGCTTATGAAAGGTTTAAGAAAACACTAAACAACTTAAGAAACCATTATACCAACTAAATACGAATTCAAAAGATTAAAGAGAAACAGATTTAAGGGAAAGATTTAGCTAAACTCTTTATTATTACTACTAAAAGATTAAATAAAAACTGAAATTACACTCTGAGAAAAGATTTTAACAGCATAACATTAATCTAAAATCTACACACTCATAACGTTGAGACAGGGGCTTCTTAAATAGGTGGAGAAGGAGCTAGGGTTTAGTCACAGAAGGTCTCAGAAGCTTATGAGAACCGTTTGATCCTTATCCCACTCATCATGTCATCATTTTATCCATTTTTGGCCGTTGGATTATGTGCCACGTCCCTCTGTCCAATCATAGTCCTCCAATTAACCATGTGTGATGAAATTATGTCGACATCTCTGAGTTGTCAGACCCTTCTAGAAAGATTCTAATACGAGGTTGGGTTTTTTTGATTGGTACGAGGTATCAAGGTTTAACCAGGGTAAAAAGATGGGGGAGATGTACAGTGAAAGAGGGCGCGTTTTTTTTAACTGGTGGGTGGGTTAATGGGTTACGGTGTTAAAGGTTAAGTGGACATGGGCTTGTGGTGATTTTGGGCCAGGGGGTTAATAAAGTAGTGGGTTTTAGGATTGTTGGGTTTATTTATTTTATGGGTTAAGGATTGTTAAAGGGTTAAGGTATAGATAATGGATCCGGTTATGTAGTAGTGAAAAAATCAAGGGACCATAAATGTCAATTCTGAAAATCTGAGGACCATTTCTGCCACTCTTGATAAATAATATCCAAGGAACATTGTTGACATACTTTGACTGTTGAAGGACCATTGTTATCAAATGTCCAAAATTTCTTCATAAGGACCAAAAGTGACAACTCTTGAAACTTGGAGGGCCAAACATGTACTTTCTTCATTCTTTGAACCAAGGACCAAACTTGTCATTTCTAAAACTTTGAGGACTTCAATGGACTTCATGAGCTTTGATTTTGACCACTAGCTTTCCCGGCTCCGGCTTTTGACACTTTTCCAATTCCCGTGCTCGTTTTGTCATTTTCTTGTGATTTTTCGTCCTTTTCTTATAAATCCATACCTGCACATTCAAAAACACAAAAACATAAGTATTTGGCATTTATGGGTTAGTTTTTGGTCTATTTGGTCGGGTTTTGGTCAATAAAAAGGTATGTGTATAAACACATACCAAAATCCCCCTGACTAAGGTATTGCCGTGTCCTCACGCAATGTAATCACGTCACGCTTTTGAGATAAATAATTTCACACCTCTTTTTACTAACTTTGAAAAGTAGCAAAAGATTCAAAAGAGATACGAAATCATTTATTCCCTAAAACGCCCCGTTTAACCATTTTATTCCACATATTAACTTTACACTACTTATTAGTGTATTTTTCTCACTTACTTTATTCTTGTGACGGTATGTTGACTTTCATTATTATGCAAATAACGTTTAGGGTCATAGAGTAGAAACACGACTCAAGGAGAAGTGACCATACAGATAAAAATCATCGTCCCTGATTTTTTACGAGTACCCAAACTAAGCTTAAAAACGAGATCACAGCCTACTTACAAGTTAGATGCTAACACTACTCATGGAAGTTACTTGTGTAATAACCTCTCGCTCCCATATCTTATTTTTGTATCTACTTATTTTAGTTTTTGTGAGAAATGAATTTCTTCAATTTTCTCGTTTTGATACATTTTTATTCCGATAAAGATACCAAGTTAAAACGCTAAATAGTTTTTATTCCGATACAAACGAACTCATATACATATACATCAATGGATCGAACTCATACATAATCATAGACATAAGTTGTGGAGTACTACACGTGCACCTCATGTGACTAGTCTAGGACCATCCACGTGCACCTCATGTTACGTTTTTTTTTTTTTTTTTTTTTTTTTTTTTTTTTTTTTTTTTTTTTTTTTATAACATAAACATGGAACTTCACGGGTAGTCCCAAAACCTCATACATACATAGAAATCCAAAAACGTGATTTCGAATCTACAACTTATTACACTTAACTTTATTTGAGACGTATCCTTGATGTGTACCCAATTTTTAAAGTAAAGATTCTCTTAAGAAGATAAAAAACAAAATTTCACCAAAACGTAACATTTTTAATTATTTATACACATAATATGGGGTGAAACAATTTGGTGGGAGCAAAAAGCCACAAGTACCTTTGACGAGCTCTAAAGAGAACCAACTACTCCACGCTTAGCATCTAACTTCTAAATAAACTCTATCATTTCTCGTTCTCCGCATTTTGAAAATCTCAAATAATGAGACTCGCGGATCCTTAGCCGATAATCAAGCCACGCATATCTAAAGTCAAATACGGGAACTTGCAAACTCTTAGAAAGAATTCGTGTTTCATAGCTCCTAGTGTAAGAGACTAGCGAAAGCTCTTCAAGCCATGCATGTTAAAAGTCAAGTACGGGAGCCGACAAAAGAGTAGCTCCTTGTGTACAAGACTAGCACAAGCTTTTACGATCATCATTGGTTAAGGGAACAAGCTAGGGCTCAACACGCCCGGATCAAGTCAAAATTTTATTCCTACTCTCGCCAGCTGGAAAGTCAACATGGTGTCAAAACACTTATTATATTTTTGCACATCTTTTTCAACTTTTTCACACATTTTTTTAAAGAAAAACGGGGTTGCGAGAGTAAACGGCTAAATGAAAGTGCAAGGCAAAAATCACATCGAAGATTCACCCCCCCCCCCCCAGACTAAAGGTAAACATTGTCCTCAATGTTTCAAAGGTAAGGGTAATCCTACATATAATGTAAGGCCGTTTATTAATTATGCCAAATAGATAAACGTTAGTTGATAAGATTATTGGATATATAATATGGATCTCCATAAGCAACGAAGAATGATACTCGAGTGGAGAGAATGACAAAACCACGAGCACGAGAGTNCCCCCCAGACTAAAGGTAAACATTGTCCTCAATGTTTCAAAGGTAAGGGTAATCCTACATATAATGTAAGGCCGTTTATTAATTATGCCAAATAGATAAACGTTAGTTGATAAGATTATTGGATATATAATATGGATCTCCATAAGCAACGAAGAATGATACTCGAGTGGAGAGAATGACAAAACCACGAGCACGAGAGTAATCATAATTCGGGACAATCCTAGACAATCACAAACAACAACGAAAACACGAGAATGGAAGAGGTCGCCCCCCTCACGTTACTTTATTAGAAATATAAAAGAAAAAGATAGATGGATAAGCATAGGGTGCCTCCCACTAAGCGCTTGTTTTTTGATTACCGAGTCACATAGCTTGACTCGATCCCTGAATTTAGTCATCCTTGGGGAAAGTTTGGAGGTCAAGGACACCATTGGGTGGTTTTTCCCCTCCGAAGTAATGTTTAAGTCGATGACCGTTCACCTTAAAATTGGGACCATCCGATTGAGACAATTCAAAGGTACCATAAGGAAATACTTGGGCAATGGCGAACGGTCCAGACCAACGGGATTTAAGCTTGCCCGAGAAAATCTTCAATCTAGAGTTAAAAAGAAGGACTTGGTCTCCAATATTGAATTCACGGTTCTTAATCTTAGCATAATGAATCCTTTTCGTTTTCTCTTTGTAGATTAAAGAATTCTCGTAGGCTTGATCACGTAACTCGGCCAATTCATTCAATTGCACTTTACGGTGATCTCCCACGGTTTGAAGGTCAAAATTGGCATGCTTTAAGGCCCAATAGGCCTTATGTTCTAATTCAATGGGCAAGTGACAAGCCTTTCCGTACACCAACTTATAAGGAGTACACCCGATGGGGGTTTTGTAACCGGTACGGAAGGCCCACAAAGCATCATCTAACTTATCGGCCCATGAGGCACGATTACCATCTACGGTCCGTTCTAAAATCCTTTTAAGTCCACGATTGGACACCTCAACTTGACCGCTCATTTGCGGATGATACGCGGTACTAAGGCGATGGGTAACTCCATACTTAAGCATAACTTTGGCAAATTGGTCATTACAAAGATGAGTACCACGATCACTAATTATAGCACGAGGTGTCCCGAATCGGGCAAACAAACTCTTCAAAAACTTAACCACAACTCGGGAGTCGTTGGTAGGGAGCGCCTTCGCTTCCAGCCATTTTGACAAGTAATCGACGGCCACGAGTATATACTTATTCCCTCTCGAAGACGGGAATGGACCCATAAAATCAATACCCCAGACGTACAAGATCCCACATACTTGAATAGAATTTTGAGGCATCTCATCTCGTTGTGAAATTTTTCCTTGACGCTGGCATGAATCACGAGACTTCACTAAGTCTTGCGTATCCCCGATATATCGTCGGCCAATAGAAGCCAGAATCAAAAACTTTCTTGGCGGTGTAGTTGGCACCATGATGTCCCCCGGTGGTTCCACTGTGGCATGCCATAAGTATGTCATCGGCTTCCTTGCCATAAACACACCACCGTATAATTTGGTCGGCACAAACTCTAAACAAATAGGGGTCGTCCCAATAATAATGCTTAACATCCTTAAAGAATTTCTTCCTTTTTTGGGACGACATCCCTTTTCTAATAAAATTTCCCGCATGGTAATTCGCAAAGTTGGCGAAACATGGGATACTAGAATCATGTGTCAAACTCCCAAGTGTCTCGAGAGGAAATGTCTCGGTGATTTCCTTTTCTCGAGATCACTTTGATGGGGATTTTCAAGTCTAAACAAATGGTCGGCGGCTAGGTTCTCTGCTCCTTTCTTGTCACGAATTTCGACATTGAATTCTTGAAGAAGGAGAACCCACCGCATCAATCTTGGCTTAGCGTCTTGCTTTGCCATTAGGTATTTTAAGGCCGAATGATCCATATACACTATGCATTTTTTCAAAAGAAGGTAAGGTCTAAACTTTTCAAAGGCATAAATGACGGCTAACATCTCTTTTTCGGTAGTTGTATAGTGATATTGAGCGTCGGTCATAGTCTTACTTGCATAGTGTATCGGCTGAAAATACTTAGTCTTTCGTTGCCCCAAGACTGCTCTGATAGCATAATCGCTAGCATCATACATAAGCTCAAAAGGCAAGTCCCAATCGGGGGCAACTAAGATCGGAGCCTCCGTTAACTTCTTCTTAAGGATATTAAATGCTTCAACACATTCATTTGAGAAGAAGAACGGGGCATCTTTTTCAAGAAGGTGGGTCAAAGGTCGGGCTATCTTAGAAAAGTCTTGTATAAATCGTCTATAGAAGCCGGCATGACCGAGGAAACTTCGGATTCCCTTAACGGTCGTGGGATGAGGTAATTTTGCGATCACATCGACTTTGGCTCTATCTACCTCAATCCCGGCTTTGGAAATCTTATGGCCGAGGACTATACCCTCTTTAACCATGAAATGGCATTTCTCCCAATTTAGAACCAAGTTGGTGTCTTCGCACCGTTTTAGCATTTTTTCTAAATGGGAGAGGCAAGTGGTAAAATAATTTCCATAGACCGAGAAGTCATCCATGAATACTTCCATAGACTTCCCGATCATTTCTTGGAAAATGGCCATCATGCACCTTTGGAACGTGCCTGGAGCATTACATAAGCCAAAGGGCATACGTCGATAAGCAAACGTCCCATAAGGGCAAGTAAAGGTGGTCTTTTCTTGATCGTGAGGGTCAATGGGTATTTGAAAGTATCCGGAAAAACCATCAAGAAAACAATAGAACTCATTTCCCGCTAGATGTTCTAGCATTTGATCCATAAAAGGAAGTAGGAAATGGTCCTTACGAGTCGCTTCGTTAAGCTTTCGATAATCAATACACATTCTCCATCCCGTGATGAGACGTGTGGGAATAAGCTCATTATCATCATCAGTAACGACGGTCACACCGCCTTTTTTAGGAACACAATGGACCGGGCTAACCCATGAGCTATCGGAAATGGGGTAAATCATCCCAGCGTCGAGTAATTTGATAATTTCATTTTTGATTACTTCATGGATTTTTGGGTTAACCCGTCGTTGTTGTTGGACAGACGACTTAGAATCATTTTCAAGTAAAATCTTATGCATGCAAAAACGAGGGTCTATGCCCTTTATGTCGGAAATATGCCAAGCGATGGCACTCTTGTGCTTCCTAAGCACATCAACGAGTCGGTTCTTCTCCTCATCTTGAAGGTGTTTAGAAATGATTACGGGAAATTTGTCGGTTCCTTCTAAGAAAGCGTACTCAAGATGAGGAGGTAAATCCTTGAGCTCGGGCTCTGGAGGATTTTCGTTAGACGGCTTAATTTCCTTAACTTCTTCAACGTAAAGATCTTTTGGAGGGAGAGGCGAAAATGGATCTTCATTCAAAAGTTGTTCAAGCAAAAGAATGTCTCCCTCCGTATCGTAGTAAGAATCATCAACATCCGATAAAGAAGAAGTATCGGTAGCAAGAAACTCATTGACCTCTTCCATAAGGAAATCACCTCCATCAAACGGAGTGAATGAGGGGGAAGATTCGGAAACAATAGGTTGAGAAGAAGGAGTGGGATTGCCACTCGAAGCATCATGAGAAAAACCGAGAAGCTCTTGATAATACTCCTCCGAAACTTCATCAATAACATCGATTCGGTTAACGGACATGCAATCATCGGTGGAGGAGTATCTCGACGTTTGGTCCAAGTTAAACGTGACAGCTTCGTTACCATTTCGCAAGGTGATTTCTTCATCGTAAACATCAATCAAAGAACGACCGGTCCTTAGGAAACCTCTCCCGAGAATGAGAGGAACCCATGGATCGGCATCAAAATCGACAATCACAAAATCGGCGGGGAAATGGAACTTTCCAACATTGACGATGACATCCTCGGCTATTCCAATGGGACGAGAAGTAGATCGATCGGCGAGCTCGAGGGTCATGCACGTGGGAGTAGGATCGGGAAGAGACAATTTCTTCCACATCGAGTTAGGCATAAGGTTAATGCTAGCACCAAGATCGGACAAGGCGAAGCATTGAACCATCCCCGGAAAATTACACGGAATTAAGAACATGCCGGGATCTCCATGCTTTGCGGGAAGCTTCTTAAGGAGAACCGCCGAACAATTCTCGTTCAAAGGTGTTTTTGCCATTTCAAACAATTTTTCTTTATTATTTAGCAAACTCTTGATCATAGAGGCAAATTTTGGCATCAAAAGAATAGCATCCGCGAGACTTAAATCAAACCGAAGATCTTGAAAAATTTGAAAGAACTTTTCCATTTGGTGGTTTGTTTTCTCGCGGAGCTTTTGATCGTTTAGACGAGAAGGATAAGGAAGTTTGACGGGAATTTCATTTTCAAAAACAACTTTTTCCTTTCCTTTAAAAACATTTTCTTTTTGCTTAGACATTTGGACAACCGGATGTTGGATGTCTTCGGTCCTTCCGTTATTAGTAGGAAGTTCCGTATCCGTTGTCGCCTCGGTTTCACGGTCGACTACCTTGGGAGGAAGAGAAGAAGACGAGGTAGTCGGAGCCGTGGGTCCCTTATATGAAACACCACTACGGGTCGTGATCGCCTTAACATCGCCCCTCGGGTTAGCGATCGTGTTGCTTGGGAGAGACGTAGTACCCGAGCCCGAGGGTCGATCATTTAAACGCTTGTTTAATTCGGTCATTTGATTAAGCATCATTTTATTCATTTCCTCTTGTTTTTGCATAAATTGCTTGAGCATTTCATCCGAGGACGTTTGGTTTTGATTCACAACTTGATTTTGATTATTGAAATTTTGTCCTCGGTTGTTTTGATGAAAACCTTGATTATGATTTTGAAAATTTCCATGATTTTGATTTCCATGATTAACATTTTGAAAATTCCCTTGATTCGGGCCTTGGTTATAATTCCCTTGGTTTTGAAAACCCGATTTTGATTATACCCTTGATTTTGAAAAACATTATTTGCTCGATTTTGGTTTTGATTGACTTGATTATTACGACTTTGCACATTCTGGTTTTGAGGCGGGTTATGAAAACCGGGTGGTCCAAGATAATTGTTGGAACGGTAGCTGAGGAGATTCCGATCTCCTTGGGGTTGGTAACCGTTACCACCCATGTTTGCAGCATACACGCTCTCGTGATCAAAGGCACCGGTTGCCGGACACTCATAATACGAATGTGGACCACCACACGTTTCACAACTTTGATTAACAACATTGACGGTTTGAGAAGGTTTTTCTTTTTCTTTATCTTTGACGAGTAAACCGATTTGTTTGGTAAGAGTTGTAAGAGCGTTCATCATGTCGTCATTTGATTTTATACTAGTACTCGAGACTTGGGTTTTGCATCTAGAACTCCTCACTTTCGCTTTGTTTTCAATGATAGTGAAAGCTTCTTGAGCGTTCCTAGATAACAAATTTCCACCCGCAGCAGAATTGAGAGAATCTTGATCAGCGGGATTCAACCCATTATAGAAAGTATCGATCTGATGCAAGTCTGAGAACCCGTGATTAGGACATTTTTCAAGTAAATCTTTGAATCGATCCCAAGCTTCGCTGAACGATTCATCAAAAGCTTGTTGGAATCGTAAAATTTGAGTTCGGAGATTAGAAGTTTTAAAACGAGGATAGAAATGATTGATGAATTTGTTTGCTAGATCACCCCAAGTATGAATCGAATTCGGGGGCTCTTTTCTAGCCAAGTTCGGGCGGCTCCTTTGAGTGAAAAGGGAAACAATTTCATCTTAACCACATCATAAGGAACTTGATTGATCTTAATTGTTTCAGCAATGTCGGTGAAATTCCTAATGTGAACATAAGGATCTTCGTGATCAAAACCGTGAAAGGATATACCCGTGATAAGATTGAGTAATCCGTGATTAATTTCAAATTGGTTTGCGGTGATATCGGGAATCACGATGGCTCTCCTAACACCTTGGAAGGGTGATTGGAGTTGTTCTTCCATCGGACGTAAATCATAAGCCGGTTGGGGTCCCACCGGAGGGATCCCATTTTGTTGTGCACCACCCACCGGCGGGGGTACAACATTTTGACCGTTATTGTTCATTTCCTCAACGGTTGGGGAACGAACACGATTCATGCTAATATCGTCGAAGTTATTCAAACTCAAAAAATCAACCCGATGATTATGTCGAATAATACGTTCGGGGTTCGAAAGTGGTGAAAGAATATCGTTAGACGAAGAACGGGTGTTCATACACCAAGAAGAAAGTAAAAGTTTAAAAAGTTAAAGAAAAATAATTTTAGAAAGGAAAATATTTTTGGATTTTATATATAAGAAAACTTAAAAATCACAATATTTTTTTGGTTTTTATATTTTTATATTTTTTTGTTTTGCTTTTAACCGATTCGTCAACCGAAATCGTTTCTTCTAAAACTACGCGCAACAAAGTAGTCGGTTGTAGAATTAAAGTAATCCGATAACGACTAATTTCACGGTTTCTTTTTACGTTCGAATTTATTTTGTTTACAACACTCTGTAGAGGTAGAGTGAGGATGATTTATTATATTTTTGGTATTTTGCAAACACTTTAGGAAAAGTGTTTAATATTTTTCATTTTTTTGGTTTTTATAAGAAAATATTCACAAGGAAGGTTTTCAAAACACAATTCAAAAAACGAAAACCAAAATTCACTTCAACCTTCCCTGGCAGCGGCGCCAAAAGTTGGAAGCTATAAAACCAACGTATATTATATTCTCAAAGGAATCCGCGGGAAATACGGATAACCCGATGTCGTAGTCCGTGTGAAGGTGAATGGAACCGTAGTTAACGATTCGTGAATTTGTGTAGTGAAAAGTGAAATAAAAGGGAATGTGCGGGGTTTATGGGGAACCCTAAGCTACACTTACACTACGAGAAATAAAATTGCACAAATAAGAAAGCACGTAAGCCTAACACGTAATTAAAACCTAAAAACGTAACTAAAACGTAAAATAAACGTCAACGCGCAAAATAAAAAGTGAATTTAAGGCATTAATGATCCTACGGGTGTGAAATAGATTTTTCTACGTTATAAATGACAAGAGAAAATTTTAGGAAAAAGAAAAATATTATTTTGGCTTTTTACTTAATTATTATTAATTAAAAACTATTTTTTTAACTATTTAAAATATACTAAAATACGATTTATTATGAAATAAATTAGAAAAATATAAATTTAATTTTTAAAATTCTAAAATAACCTAATAATAAATTTAAAACTGAAAAATATTTTTTTGATTTTTTATGAATTATTATTAATTAAAAAGGATTTAATAGTACTTAAAAACTAGTTTTAATTAAAAGAAATAGTAAATAAGCTTATAAAAATCTAAATTTTTCAGATAAATCTAGATTTTGATAAGGATCCTAGGAAAAATAAGCTGAGCTAGTTATCTATGCCTAATAAGCAAATAGACACCAAAACAGTTTCAAATAAGCACTTATTATTCAGTAGTTAAGCACCAATAAGCACACAAAGCTCAAAATAGCTTAAACACACTTCAATAAGCACAATGCAACTGAAAGAGCACAGATAAGCACTCTGGACAAGCAAATAAGCACAAGAACAATTATGCTATTGGGACAGAAACTAGGTTCACAGGTCCTACTTTAAGCTGTTGAAAAAGCACTTTAATAAGCTGGTAAAGCAAAAGTTAAGGGAGCAAAAGCTAAACTACCAAGCAGAGAACACAAAAACATGAAAAGCCCTAATTTCTGACTACTAATTGAACCCTAATTGAAGCCTAGAAGAAGCTACTGTAGTAACTGATCTAATGAGGAGCAGAAATTGGGACTGAGTTGCAGAGCAAATCTACCCTAGTACCAGTGATTGGAATTGCTTAATATTAATTATATTTAAACTATGATAGGTAAACTAACCCCAAGAACATATTTGAGCCTAATCAAACACCTAATGATAACCTAAATTTGCCCAAGAACAAGGCTGTTGAGACAGTTTTTCAAAGGTGGTTTGACTTTTAGATTTGAATCCTAAGGTTGACTAAAGTGAACTTCTACAGATTAACCATTAACCTAGATGTAGTATTGGGGTAATTTTAATCCTAATAAAGCTAGTTTAACTGATTCTCTATCTATTTTCAATACTGCAGCAACAAAAATACTTAACAGAAATGACCTAAGATTAGATATTGACTTTTAGCTATTGGACCTATGTATTTTATGCCTAATATGTCTTATTTATACCTAAAGTAACCTACTAGTGCAGATAGATCAGTGACAAGAAAGCTATAACCCCTAATTTCTACTTAAACCAAACAACCCTGCAAAATGCAGTTACACTAACTTCTTAAGTTTTAAGCTTAAATCTACCAACTAAATGATCAAATTAGCTTGCTTATCTTTATTAGAAACTGAATGGGCCATAAAACCTAACCACTAACAGCTAGAACACAGGATTGCAATTTTGGCAATTTAAAGGCAGTAAGATCATGAATTTGCACTAGAACATGGAAAGGCATAAACTAAACACACATTAAGCTAAAAATTACTATGTTAAGCTGAAATAAGCAGAGATCAAGCTAACTAAAGCAATAGATAAGCTAATGATGAAATAATGCAAAAATGAAGAGGGAACTTACTTGAAATTCTATTCTACAATGGACTGTTGGACTGTGGCAAATGGCATAAGCTCACACAAAGCACAAGAAAGCTTCTGTGGGCTTATGTGAAGGGGCTTGTTCAGCTTATAAAGCTTATGTACCCTTAAGCTAAATATATATGTTTTTTTTTCTTTTTTTTTAAACTAAAAGAAGCTTATGAAAGGTTTAAGAAAACACTAAACAACTTAAGAAACCATTATACCAACTAAATACGAATTCAAAGGATTAAAGAGAAACAGATTTAAGGGAAAGATTTAGCTAAACTATTTATTATTACTACTAAAAGATTAAATAAAAACTGAAATTACACTCTGAGAAAACATTTCAACAGCATAACATTAATCTAAAATCTACACACTCATAACGTTGAGACAGAGGCTTCTTAAATAGGTGGAGAAGGAGCTAAGGTTTAGACACAGAAGGTCCCAGAAGCTTATGAGAGCCGTTTGATCCTTATCCCACTCATCATGTCATCATTTTATCCATTTTTGGCCGTTGGATTATGTGCCACGTCCCTCTGTCCAATCATAGTCCTCCAATTAACCATGTGTGATGAAATTATGTCGACATCTCTGAGTTGTCAGACCCTTCTAGAAAGATTCTAATACTAGGTTGGGTTTTTTGATTGGTACGAGGTATCAAGGTTTAACCAGGGTAAAAAGATGGGGGAGATGTACAGTGAAAGAGGGCACGTTATTTTTAACTGGTGGGTGGGTTAATGGGTTACGGTGTTAAAGGTTAAGTGGACATGGGCTTGTGGTGATTTTGGGTCAGGGGGTTAATAAAGGTAGTGGGTTTTAGGATTGTTGGGTTTATTTATTTTATGGGTTAAGGATTGTTAAAGGGTTAAGGTATAGATAATGGATCCGGTTATGTAGTAGTGTAAATTCAAGGGACCATAAATGTCAATTCTGAAAATCTGAGGACCATTTCTGCCACTTTTGATAAATAATATCCAAGGACCATTGTTGACATACTTTGATTGTTTAAGGACCATTGTTATCAAATGTCCAAAATTTCTTCATAAGGACCAAAAGTGACAACTCTTGAAACTTGGAGGGCCAAACATGTACTTTCTTCATTCTTTGAACCAAGGACCAAACTTGTCATTTCTGAAACTTTGAGGACCTCAATGGACTTCATGAGCTTTGACTTTGACCACTAGCTTTCCCGGCTCTGGCTTTTGACACTTTTCCAATTCCCGTGCTCGTTTTGTCATTTTCTTGTGATTTTTCATCCTTTTCTTATAAATCCATACCTGCACATTCAAAAACACAAAAACACAAGTATTTGGCATTTATGGGTTAGTTTTTGGTCTATTTGGTCGGGTTTTGGTCAATAAAAAGGTATCTGTATAAACACATACCATTCACCTTCACAATATACATCAACATCATCTAGATCAAGCAGACAAACAACGCGTTCAACATCAACGGAAACACAAAAAGATCAAGAAGTTGCTGCATCAAGTGACTCTAGTGATGAAGAAAGGGAAGATGCAAGTGGTAGTGTGTCTATCATGGGGGAAAAGCAAGCAGATATGGGAAAGTCCACGGTAAATGAACCTGAAAAGATGCCAACGGTTGAAAAGCCCGAAGCATTCTCATTAGGTCAGTTTACTACAAGAATCAGAAGTCATGTAACGGATGAAATCTACGGCAAAATATTAATGGATGATCGAGTCAGAGACGTATATGATCATGAACTGGTAAGAAAGACCATCAGCTCGACAGCTCCAATTGAAAATCTGCTACTAAAATTCCATGAACCCTCAACGTATGAGAACTATGACTTGCATTATCTCGTATCTGGACACGAGAAGTACAGATCGTCAACCTCCACAAGATTGATGTTTGAAGATTAGGGAAATGAGTTCCTTGAAGAAGGAATTCATCATGAAAAGTTCATCATTTCTGCCATCGAATCAAAAGGAATATAAAGTGGAAGCATATATGAGAATAACTGGGATGAACGAAGCCGCTCAACAATACTTCATTGACAGATACAGAGTTGCAGCTCCTCGTCACAATGTCTTCACAAAACACCAGATTGTTCATTACTTATATGTCACAGCAGAACAGTTCAGAACTGATGGCTTCATCAACTTTAAAGTTAGAAGAGACGACAGCCTCGATTATGTCTTCTGTGAAGCTGATTTTCACCAACTCCATCCTCAAGATATTCAAGACATGTATCTCTCAAACATATCCTATCTCTACGATCAAGGAAACGATGAAGATATTAGAGATGCATTGAAAATCTTCATGAGGTCACAACTTGCTATGATACATGTTGAAGATTTTCATATGGGAGTTGAAAGTCTTTAGAAGAAAGTCAACCTAACTTATCTAATGATCACATTCCTTGGCATAGACGAACATGAACCTTGGACATGCATTCAGAGTGCTTTGTTCGAGCTCAGGTTCGTTTATGAAAATGCATCGGGAGTCAAAAGGTTGATGGTAACACATGAGATTCCCAAGTTTAGTTCAGGTACATTAAATTGGGTTCTGAATGGGATCAATGACTTACTGGATCCAGACATTCAAGGGAAGATTCCTAGACTTGATGATGATCAGAGAGCAAAGCTTGGATTGATTGCTCAGTTTGTTGATGAAAGACTCAACCTTCCAAGTATTTGGAGATTCATGGAGAAATGTGTAGGATACCGAAGGTGAAGTCTTGAAGAATGCCCATAAATAGAAGACCCTAATGATCCACCCTTAGGGGGAGATTGTTGGACCTAGAAAAGTGTAGATCATTAGTCTAGGGACTTCTATTTATCTTTTGTAATATTCTAGGGTAATATTGTGTAAGTTGCTATGTAATGCGACAGCATATATCCATCGTATGGCTTGTATACGTGCGATAGTATGCTTGGGCATAACGTTTGGGTATAAATACCCTTCACCTCATTGTTGTGAGGTGTGTGTTCTTCTCATAATAAAATGAATGTTTCTTATGTTCCTCTCTCTTCTCTAAAGTGCTCACACCCACTTTATCTATCTTAGATTATATTTGTAGTCGTGATATATTTAGGACAACAATTTGTGGTTGTGATGATAAGATAGTGTATAATGTGTTTGTGAGGATAAGAGCAGATCTGCTAACTATTATAAATGGTAAAAAAAAATATAGCTTTAGGTGGGAAGTTTTGGAGCCAAAATTTTGACGGGAAGTGTTTGGTGGGAAATTTTGGCGAGAAGTATTTGGTGGGATGTTTTGGCAGGAAGTGTTTGGTGGGAAATTTTGGCGAGATGTATAACGATATCATCTCGACTCATTTGTTTAACATCTCATATAAAACCATATCATCTCGACTCATTCGTTTAACATCTCATGTGTAACCATATCATCTAGACTCATTCGTTAAACATCTCATGTATAACGATATAATCTCAACTCATTCATTTAATATCTCATGTATAACCATATCATCTCGACTCATTCGTTTAACATCTCATGTATAACCATATCATCTCGACTCATACATTTAATATCTCAAATATAACCATATCATCTCGACTTATTTATTTAGCATCTCATGTATAACCATATCATCTCGACTCATTCGTTTAACATCTCATGTATAACCATATCATCACGACTCATTTGTTTAACATCTCATGTATAACCATATCATCTCGACTCATTCGTTAAACATCTCATGCATAACGATATCATCTCGACTCATTCATTTAACATCTAATGTATAACCATATCATCTCGACTCATTCGTTTAACATCTCGTGTATAACCATATCATCTCGACTCATTCGTTTGACATCTTATGTATAACCATATCCTCACGAATCATTCGTTTAACATATCATGTATAACGATACTATCTCGACTCATTCGTTTAACATCTCATGTATAACCATATCATCTAGACTCATTCGTTTAATATCTCATGTATAACCATATCATCTCGACTCATTCGTTTAGCATCTCATATAAAACCATATCAATGATGCAAGCAACATTTTTCAACAATTAAAACACCGTACTAGTCACAAACACCTAAAATAACCAATACCTAAGTATTTGGTATATAAGAACCAAAAAAATATATAATGATCAAACATTGATTTTACCAGATGATAGTTTGGACGCAAACTTACGACTATCACTTCCATTGCATGTATCCAAGCTGCCATAAACGTAAGCAACAGAAATCAAGAAACAAAACGATCAATAACCAAGTATTTGTTAGATAAGAACCAAAGAGAATGATAGTTAATCAATGACATTACCTTATGATATTGTGAGTGCATACTTACGACTGTCACCCTTACTGCACAAATATAGCCTGCCATAAACATAAGCAACATAAATCAACACCTAAATTAAGATGAATGAAGCATCGCCAAACAAAACAATAACCAAATAAAACACTATTAATCAAAAATACCTAAAAAAAATCAAACATATGCCTGAGTTTCTTAACCATTACAATTGATGAAGTTACTCCAAATTTCAACCATATGCAAAATTTAACCAGAAATTCGAATTTAAATTATATGAGAGGAATTTGATTTGTATCTGTGTGTAGTTTTTTACTTTTATTTTTTTGCTCATGACCCACTTTGAAAATAAAAATATCTGCATGTGAAGAAAAGGAGTGGAATCCAGATGGAAGAAGATGGAGGTGTTGAGTGTGCATTCAAAAGACACATATCATTTTCTGGCTAATGACATATATCAAGGTTTAATTTTCAACATACAAAACCCACTAACTATTTTTTTAATCCCTCTAAATCGACGGCTCAGCTTGGCGTGTGAATAGTGTCGGCTCAAGTCGCGACTTCACAATACATCCAACCCGTCCTCCTCCCTTGAGCCGACCTCCCAACCGGCAGCTTCGAAACAGTATCGGCTCACATTTCCACTTCAATGAATTTTATCTATACTATATTATAAAGCATTTGAGACTATTCTATAATTAGAAAGACTTAAAATTCAGATTTTTTATTACTAATTATGGCAACTACACACAATTTATAACCACCCAAACAACCACTCCAACAATTTCTAACCACCCCAACAACCACTTTTCACTACCCAATAACCTCCTCTTCACCACCAAAAGAATCAACCCCCCCCCCCCCACTATACATTGCATATATGAATGGAGTTATATTTGGTTTAAGTTTTGAGAACTATATTGTATCTGCCCCGCATTGCGCGGGTACCCTTCTTGTCTTTTATATAATAAAGGAATTACATTATTTCGGAGTTTTTTTTGACAAAACAATCTTATAGGAAAAAAATTGGACCAATAGGAGAGCTCGATTTTGACACATAAGCGAAATCAAGCAATATGATTGGTCAATAAAAAGTCCAAATTGAATTGATTTTGGTCAAACATTAATAAATTTGGTGGAGAATTTGGTTGAGAAAAAAAACACATAAAAATATATGTGTCAAATTTATGAAAATAAAAACATAAAAATATAGGAGGTAATTAATAAAACATTAGTGGTTGAATTTTAAATATATTATATAGAGTTAAGTGTAAAATTATAAATCTCCATATTTTTTGATAACTTTGGATAATAAACAAATAACCCCTTACACTTTATACCTCATACACTTTATAATATGAACTTTGTTTACAATTACATGAGTATTAGTATTGGCTTGAGACTTCCATCCATTAAACTTACAAAACTTTATAAAAATATACGAATTAGGTTTAATATACGTTAAATATTTTTAAATTAAATATTAGTTTTAAACTTTTATTTTATCTATTAAAATATTCTTTTTACTATGTACGTTAAATAAAGACTCATGTTATCCTATTTAAAAATTTAATCTATGAGTACACGGATTTGAATATTAAGTACAGCTAAATTATTATTAACGGTAATATAAATGTCAAATTTTAATCACGAGATACTGTGATATGAAAATAAATATACGCGATTGTACTTATAATAACGACTCATGTAATTATTATTTAAAGTGTATATACGGATATCCTGAAAACATTTTAAAAAAACTTTACGGAGTATATTTAACTTCATCAACTCATTATGTGCTACTAAACTCGCACATTTGGTACAACCTGATACCAATTGTTAAAAGTCAAACAACAATATCAACCACAACATCTATGTCAGCTAAATAAAAGTTTATATACAGATATATTTTAACTTATAACAACGACAGCGCTCATGCTACTAAACTCGCACATTTTGTATAACATGATATCAAATATGTGATTGTATTTATAACAACGACTCATATAATTATTATTTAAAATTTATGTACGGATATCCGAAAAAACATTTTTAAAAAACTTCACGGGGTATATTTTAACTTTATTAACGCTCATTAAGTGCTACTAAACTCGCACATTTTGTACAACATGATATCAATAGTTAAAGTTAAACAACAACATCAACCTCAACTTCAACATCTATGTTAGCTAGACAAAGATAAATCTTTCATCCGATAAAATTTTATACAAAATATTAATAGATATTAACACATAATTACAAACTCATGCATATTTATTAGTTGTACTTATATCACAATTATCATGGGTAAATTCTTATATGTACATATAATAAACTAAAATTTAAAATAAATTTGATTTATGTGTAAACCCCATGCGTGCACGGGACTTATAACTAGTATAGTATAATATATAAAAATCGAAAACTTTGTGAATAGTCTTAGATATGTAATTTGTAATTGTATATATCAGTAAAGTAATAGCTATATACTCGTAAAAAATAATGTAATATTATTGATGGGCCAGGTAATAGAAATGAGATATGGACCCAAACCTTATCATTCAAAGTCTTGCTCAAGGTGGTGGGCCTCTTCTTTGCTTATCGGTGTCTCCTTAACTCAGAAATATCAATCAAACGGAAACACATTTTGCATCGTTATTTCCAAAATGACTTAAGTAGCCCTATCTTTTAATTCACTTCCAGGTTTTGGCCCAAAACATACCGAGAAAAATTGTTTAAGTTCATTAGAACAATCTTTAGTTTTAAAAAAAAAAAAATAAAATAAAAAAAAAATAATAATAATAATAAAAAATAATAATTAAAAAAATATATATATTTAGAACAATCCTCCTTCAACTGTTATAAACGAAGAAAAAAAAATTATGGGTTCCATATATGGTTTTCTTAATTTTTTACTTTTAAGAGTATGTGTTTTTCCTTTATATATAGTATATATGTAGATATGCCTATTATTGGATGGATGTACGGTGAATGTGATAACATATTTTTATGATTGCACAGTTTGATTAATTTTACTGTTTTTTACTAGCAAGGTCTTAAAAAATATGTATCTAACTATTGGGTCATTTTGCTTTAAAACTGATAGATTTATATACAAAAATATTAATCTTACATTAAAAAATAAATAAATAAAATAAAATAAAAAATACTTTCATATATAATGTAAAGTTATATTATAAAGTTACCTACATGTACAAAGCCTCATCTATGTATGACTAAAATGTGGAAGGATTTGCTCAAAAACAAAAAATGTGGAAAAGGCCCAAGAGAATATACATTTGTCATGCATACTGATTGTTTGAATCACGTGTGTTTCTTATAATGATAATCAAGTATTCAAAAACTTGTATGTCATAAAGAGTATATGCCCTGATCGCATGAATTTCACGATAGTACGTGGAAACGGATGTTTACAGGGAAAGATTTTGACTAGCAAAACAACTGAATGCGGGCGAGGTTTTTCAGATACTATCCTTGAAACATTACCAAACTCATCTGGTCAAAGTATTATAACTAATTAATTATTCTAGATTAATTTTACTGTATTTGTTTATGAACAACTAATTCAACCAATCACACAACTTCATTTGGTCGGTGAGGAAAAAAAAATAAAGTCCTTAATAGGTACATGGCTCAGATTTACAGATAATTAAAAATTAAATGTATCCTATTTGAGTATCATATCATATGAGTCTATATCATTTGTCGATCAGTGTCAATAAGAAAATAGTGAAAAGAAACTGCAAACTTGTTTTACCTAGAAACTTGTCTTTCATTGTTTCATTGTTAGAGCACCGGCACCCACACAGTGATTAAGTAAGGGAGGTGATTGTAAGAATTTCTTTTTTACATATATCAGTGCACAAACAAGAAAAACTATACGAAGATATAATTAATACAACTATTTAAAACATTTGATGGTGTATTAATAAAAAATAAAAGTGTGCAAATTAGTTATCTTTAAGTTAACGTATTATTACCTACTTATGTTGTCACGTTACCAGATCAACTTTCTTTCTCGGCCATTAGCCTATCACTTATATCCAAAAGTGATTTGTCACCTGCTAACTATTTTCTTCACTAATATATACTTTAAACACATACAATTTAAAATAAAGATAAAAGGAAAAGAAACTAATGGGTAAGTCGAACCCCAACCCCGATCGAGCACCACCAGTAATGAAGGTGCAGTGGTGATCAAAATCGAATCCGACCATATCGATGTCATTCTAGTACCATTGTGATTAGTGAATGACTAAGAAATATGCAAACAAATGGTACAAATATAAATACATGTTTTTCAAATATATTTTACTGTTTCGCAATGACATCAACCAGACAACCAGTCTCAGGTGTTACGTTCATGGTCAGCTCGTCACTGTCTTTCATGTTTCTACTACGTGATCGAATGCTCTTAGTGATATTGAATTTAACGGATTTGAAGGCCGGAGTTTCACCTTTTTTTTTTTGAACGGCGGGTTAGTTGTTAGATGTTAGTTGTTTGCTCGATTTAGTGTCGCATCCTCGGGCAGAGATACCAACCGCGAGCCTCTCCTTAGGGGATAACCCCACTCCTATTCCCGATTCGCCTGATATCATTAGAGCTTGTGGTTCCCAAGTGAGGACTTCCCGGTCGGTCACCCAAACCGGTACTACTCTCACTTGGGCTCGCTTAACTACTTAAGCCTTTACCACTAGACCGCAAGCCCCATGATGGCCGGAGTTTCACCTTGGTTTGTTGGATTTTCACTTTTGCATGTTTTGTTAAGTCGTATATATTTACGTAAGTTTCAAAGCAGGTCGTTGTTGTCGGGGACAGATCTAGGATTTTTCAGAGGGTGTTGCACAATTTTTTTTCCTCATAAGTACAAAACTTCACACCATAAATAGGTTTTTAGCTAAGGTAAAAAAATGGACTATAAAGAAAATAACACAAATATCAAAGATTGCACATACTAAATATAAATATATATATATATATATATATATATATATATATATATATATATATATATATATATATATATATATATATATATATATATATATATATATGGGAAATCTTACCTACATTCAAGTGTAGGCAATTAGCTACACATCCCTTTGTAAAATCTTTTAAAAATGTACAGTTCAGCCCCTGCGACTCAAATCGGGTGTAGCTCATGGCCTCATGCCACACCCGGCATCCATGTAGTTTCATCCTTGGTTGTTTTCGTAAGTTTAAAGTGAGTTTGGTCGGTAATACAGTACTATATTAACATGGATGTAATTGTAACTACTTTGTTAGTTTTTATCATCTATATATTACAGTTTTGCTTTTAAAAGAAGCATAATGTCATAAAATATCAAAATAGTTTAATACGAAGGGAATACGTTCTACATACACATAAGTACAATAATCAATTCAGAAAATATAATGATTGATATGTGGTCACTAGTAGGTGAGAGCGGAGAGATATTAAATAAGGATTTTCTCGTGACATCGAGTACATTCCTCGCTGTCACATGGATCAAGTTCATGTGCTCCTAGTTGCATTGTGATATTTTGTCAATCGAATCACATACAAGAAGGAAGAAAGTACTGAAATTAATTTTCTTCAAATTTTGATAAACCATGTTTATATAAAAATGTGTAATTATACTAAAATAATTAGTTTACATGCATGTATATTTCTTCCGATATGATGGAAGCTAAGAGGTTGTTTGATAAAAACTATGATTTAGTACTGAATGAATCAAAAGTGCTGAATGATTCAATGTTGCTGAATGATTGTGATTCTGAGTGAAACAGATTGTTTGACAACTGTTTTGAAAGAAAAGAATAAAATTACTAGCGTGACTTTTTTTGTATGATTTAGCACTACATACAATATTTAATTTTTATAATTATTTTGACATGATGGAAATTTTTATTTAGCAATAGTTAGCCAATGAACAATTTAAATAAATATATGATACAATGCTAGTCTACTACAAATATAGAAAAAGTTTTATGAAAAACGTGATCTAATAATAATTGTTAACTAATCTTACCTTGTTTATTTTATAATAATACTTCGTATAAATATGTAAAAAGAAGAAAAATGCATTAATTATCATGAGGCAACATGAATAAAAGAATATGATTGCACTGCTGAATGAGAGGGCTTCTCTTTGACGCTGGCCCACTCATAAATGAATTGAAGCATCCAGCACATGTTTTCTTGGTACCAAACAAGCTCCTCACTGACCGAATAAGAGATTCACACTTAATTATCCTATTAAGTGGCTATCAAACACCCAGTGACTTTTGGTATTCAGATACGATTTTTATCTATACAAATATCAATTGGTAATTTGGTGCAATTTCTAGCAGCTATACATGTAAGATATGTGCAATAGCAATTGCTTGACACATAACGAAAGTGTAATTAACAAACTGCATATACATGATTTACTGGAATTATAAATGTGTGACATTGACTAATCGATCCTTTAGATGGTGGTGCTAATTTTGACATATTCATTATCCTAAACTCCAAAGCCCCCTAAATAAAGAAGAGATGGCATAGTTTCCAAGTTAAACATTCTTGATTTCCCTTAATCTTATTGAAAAAATTGTGTATATATAAGACTTAGATATTAGATGATAAATAAACCCAAGCCCGTTTGTGCGTTTAGGTGTTTTAGGGTTTCCTCTATATATTATGTCTTAATGAAAATCATAACATACGGGGTTTCATTATTCAACATGGTATCCGAGCTTTAGGTATGATCCACCTACAAAATTTGTTGTCCTCCGGTCAAAACATACAAAATATGTTGAGTCGCCTTCAATCAACCATATTTTTTCCCTTCCTCATCAAATTATTTTCGTTGTTGAAGATCCTAGTTGTTGACAACAAAAGTTGACCACCAAATTGCCGCTTCCTCCTAAAGGCAAAACAAGTCATGACGTAAAAAATAGCAAACGTCATAAAAATGGAGAAAACTGCGAAGCAATGTATAATTATGTCATCAAATACAAGTCCATCTCCGTGCAAACGAACAACAAAGAAGAGGAGAAAAATAAAATAAGAAGAAAAGAAAAAGCTTATTTCAACATTCTATCCAGTTTGTACGTCCAAAACCTCCCGTTTAAACTGCATGAGAGTGTTAGATGATAGGTTAATGCTCAAGCCCAAAGGTTTAGGGTCCATTAGCTTTTGGGTTATGTTAGCTTATTCTCTAAGTAAGGTTCTATTATAAATAGATATGAAATTTCATTCTGTAATCACACAAAGTACAATCAATAATATCTCAATTTGCTATCATACATGGTATCGGAGTGGGTCTGATCCTCATACCTAGGTGGCTAAGTTGAGCCGCCTCTTCTATGTCACCCCATCAAACCCTAGCCACCACCATTTATCCAATTTTCAAGAAAAAAAATTAGTCTATGCGTTGCTTTTATTTTATTTTTCTTTACTTGTGCTGACGTTGCATGATGAATATTAATCTCCGCTTGTTGTCGGATGTCTTCATCAACAAATATGTTATTTGCTTTTGTTAGTGATTTGCCTTTGTTGTTGCTTGAAGAATTACTTCCGCTTGCTGCCGGAATTCTTTATCAACAAATTATGTTTTTATTGCGTTAATGGTTAACTATCTTTATTTCTTTATTTTTTTATTTTTCTGTTTAGCTTCTTGTTTTAATAATTAAATGGGATAATTCCAAAAATGACAAAGTTGCTCAATCGATGGGCTTTTTTGACATTGGATTTGAAAATTCTCGTTTTGACCAAGGTGGCCCGGTTGCCCAAAACGTGTTGCCTCCATAGGACGCCAAGTTGCCCAAATTTGTCTGAGTTGCCCAAAATTTGCCGTGAGTTGCCCAACAGTTTGCCACTTGGCGTCTCATGGGGGTGACACCTTTTGGGCGACCGGGCCACTTTGGCCAAAACGAGAATTTTCAAGCCCATCGATTGAGTAACTTGATCATTTTTGAAATTATCCCTAATTAAATTATTTCCTCCAATTCGAGCTTTAGCGATTTCACCACTCGAATTGCGAGTGAGTATTACATGATAAATAAGCCGAAACCCATTTGTGGGTTTAGGGTTTCTAGTGTTACCTCAATATATGGCGTCTTAATGAGAATCATAACCTACGGGATTCGATTATTCATCTTTACAAATCTTAAGTTAACAAAAGTGTAGAATCTGTAACCTTGCATGGTCTGATGATATTTCGAATCCTCCAAAGGTAGTCTAGACGAACGTCTGACCAAGACACTAAGCAAAACTCACCCCATGCATAGTTTGTTGACCTCCTGGCGAAACTTGGGCCATCCAAGTAACCATTTTGGACTGTGAAACAACACTACGCTTCCAGGAAACCATTTTGGGGTGGCCATGGAAAGGACAGAGATATCGTAGTTAAGTCCGTACAATTGAGTTAGAAACTCAACCTCCCCGTATAACTTTGAAATGGGACAACCTCATCTGTTTTGTGAAACAACATTCCATGATTATGGAATTTTAAAGTGTTTCGGGTGGCCCAAAATATTTAAACCTGCCTTAATTGGAATTGATCACCACGCCAAATACTTAAAAGATCCTCAAGCATTTTTCTCATGTAAAAGAAGATAATCTGCTCGTAAAACAAATTTCTGTGAAAAGTTTGCCTCTTTTTATTAGTTTTTATTAAGACATTTAACTCAGTATTTAGATGATCAAGACATTGATTTACGCATTTAAAAATAATTGTTTAGATGGTGAAGACTTTTCAAACCCATCGATCATGAATGGAATGCTTATTTTTTACTTGGATCTCAAATTGATTTAGATTGTTTTCTTTGAATTGGATTGAGTGGTTTTGTAACTTCGTAACAATCTTATCACACGTGTTGTAACTCTACTTCTAGTTCAGTGTTGTTCGAATAAAAGTAGTATGCAAAACACTTGGTGATAGAACTATAGAATAACGAGGAAGTAATGAAAATGGGTACCCCTTCGGACCATTTAAGGAAGACGAGCCTTTGACTCAGATGTGCGCTATCTAACAGGGTTTTAATCTTGTTTGACCTTTTTCTCGACCACCTTTAGATTTGTACGTAGTGGGGTTTGAACTTTAAATCTTTTGTAACGAGGTCAGATAACTTAGTGCTAGGCTATTTGATTTATTATGATTGATAAAGTAGTAAAGAACAGTACTATATATATTTTGAAGCTTGTTAAATGTGACCAAAATTTTAATATTGACGAGTAGTTAATTTAGATTCTCCGAGGACGTCATGTGGCTTGAGAATAACTATATTGAATTGGAATCTCACGCTATTGGATCTCAGGAATTATCGCTGGCATGTGTTTATTTACTTTTTATTTATTTGAAAGGTTAGAAAATAAAAATACACGAGAAAAATCATATGTTCAATTCAAAGGTTTGCAGTTAGTACTTTTGCTTCTTTTAAATAAAGGAAAATGATAAAGTAGCCTTATGGCTACAAATAGCAAAATCATTAAATAAATACCAAAAATCTTGTAGATCATGATTTACAATTTGTTGTGACAGTTATTGTATGCGTCATAAAGAAATTTTGCACTTATGTTTTTGAAGTAGTATTGGTTTTTAACGAGTATAATTAACAACCGAAATGACAATCTGCCAATACTTGTATGCAAAGGGTCTGACTTTTCATTATATGAATTGAGATTTAGTGCTGGTTTTGCATAAACAACCTCGAGAATTTTTCTCTGTTCCTTGTTGCAATTGTAATATATATGAAGCTCCAACACGGGATCGTCAACTAAGAGGCCGGTTGTTGTGTCAAGTCTTAATATTGTGTGCGTGCCTGTGTTTTTGGCTTTCAAAAAAATAAATTGTAATGATAGAGCACATATCGTTTGGACTGGATGTCTAGCTACTAGATCACAAAATAAGTAAAAGTCGTGTTCAGACAATGTGCAAACGCCTTTAGCCACTTCAATACAATTTCCACACCCTTGTGGATTATGCAAACCTCTTGACTCTAGTTGAGATCGAAGAGTTCCAACGACTTGCATTAATATAGTCCCAGTATTTAACCTGTCTAAGAATCAGTTACAAGGACCACATACCATAAGTATATGCTACAATTTTTTTAAGAATTGCATCAAACATTTCGAAAACGTGAATGTCCTTAAGCTTCTTCAATGGCCAATATAATAGTATTAAACTTTTTATGATTCCAAAACTTGACACTCAGAAGATTCTAACGAATGTACAAACACTATATTTTTAATGGTCAAGTGGTACTATATATGAGATTGGGCAGATATAAACACCACTGATAAAATACATAATGAACAGTGAAAAACATGCTTCGATCATAGGGCAATCCACTTGTAATTAAAATAGTAAGTTACCAGTGAAAGACGGTACCAGTTCATAAAATTACAAATACTATATATATAGATGGATCTAATTAATTTAATTAAGATTATCAAAATCTCAAATGTAAAAGGAATCACTAAGAAAGAGCACACGTATATAAATTTGTATCTTATTGTGTGAGATCCCTATATATTTGTAGAAACCTCAACAAAAGTGATCAAGTATTAAACTATAGAACATTGCTATAAATTACATAGATATAACATTTGTATTAAAAATAAATAAATAAATAATAATAATAATAATAATAATAATAATAATAATAATAATAATAATAATAATAATAATAATAATAATAATAGTAATAATAAATTGTGAGGAGAATTGTTGTTTATGCGAGCTACTATTCTTAATCCCCTCACATAGTTACGTATAATGAAAATTAATAAACTAATCGTGTTCGCCGTCTTAGAGCTGCTTGAGCTACTTCCCACTAACTGCCACGCACATTTTTTGCTAATTGCATGTTTAACATCTGTAAACCTCTATAAAAAAATCATACTCTCTTTGAGGTCATCTAATACAATGTCCAGAATCCTAAATTCATTCATCTAAAAAAAAATTGGTCTCACTGTTTCGACTTGCAGGTATGTGTTTAAATAAAAATTCCATCCAAATTTTTGTGGTGATAAGCGCTTTGTTAATGTTTCTTAAAATAGATATACCAAGTGGTTTATGAGTACTAAATATGTAATGCGCCTTAGGTATTTGATGTGAGTGTTTCAAGAATGCTAAATATGTGATGTGCTTTAAGTGTTTGAAGTTTACGAATAAGATTTTTTAGGCTTTCCGTGCATTTTTAGTGTTCTGTAGTGTTCATGCAGTTTTGGGATGAGGGATGCATCTTTAATAATTTTTAGTTTTTGTGACGCATTGTTTGTGTCTTCAAATGTCCAACATTTGATTTGTTACGCTTTGTTAATGTTTGCTAAAAGAGATATAACAAGTGTTTTTAGGAGTACAAAATATGTAATGTGCTTTAGGTATTTGATGTCGGTGCTTTAGGAATGCTAAATATGTGATGTGATTGAGGTGTTTGATGTTTGTATGAGATTTTTCATGTTTTTCATTCATTGTAGGTGTTATTTAGTATTCATGCAGTTTTGGGATGGGGGTTGCATATGTAATAATTTTTGCGTTTTGTGATGCTTTCTTTGTGTCTCAAATGTTCAATCATTTTTAAGGTGGAAAAGGCATGTAGGTAAATCATTATTTAAGTTTGAAAAATTGATAGATAGGGAAAATTATTTTGCATTGTTCTAATGGTGGGTTTATATGCAGTCCTGGTTCTGGGTTTTGGTGTTTTGGAGTCACGAAGTCAGGCAATATATTATTAGTGAAGGTCATTTTGCACAAATTTTTTGAACTTTGTTTGCTTTAAGATGGTTTCTGATTGGCTTTATGTTTGATTTCTAAATTCATATTGCAGTTTGTTCGATGAACTTATAATGATTACTTATAGTGTGGTAATAGTTATAACTTTTTTTATTAGTGTTATTTGCATTGCTATACCAAAATATGAAAGGAAAAAGAACACGTGAGGCTAAAAATAATAACCGTAAGTTGCCTGATAATGAAAGTTGCATTGTTTTTAGTTTCGATATGATCTGCTGAATTAATATAATAGTATTGATAGATACAGCCTGTCCATGACTCCAAAGTAACTGCAACTAACATAACGGAGCTATGAATCCAAACTACTTGTGACAAATATCATTGGATCTTTATTTGGTTCATTGGTGAACTGATGCAATGAGTTTCATATATAATGCACTAAACTAACATGCTGAACCACTACATTATGACAAATGTAAATATGTTTTTTTTTTTTTTTAATCTTGGGCATTGGTGAGCTCATATGATTTGGAGTCATTATTGTAATACTTAAATCATCTTTATTGTGATTGTTATTTATTACCTTTATCGTTATAGCCGTTTGTTACACAATTTTGTCACTTTTATGTTGTGATTATAATGGCACAAAACATCATCGCTAATCTGAAACCCAAAGACAGAAACAAAATTCTAGAAGCAAAAGTTTACCGGAATTGGATAAGCCGAAACCATCCAAACCGTACAACAACTGGATATTGTTGCATTTACTAGACAAAAAGGTATGTTACGAAATATCCAATACACAACAAGACTTAAACTGCGTGGACTAACAAGTGATATCAGAGTGGTTGGGTTTTTTCTTAATCCAAATCCGTTCTTGAGTGACTACTAATAATCCATAGCCGTTCTTGAATGACGGCTTATTACAAAAATCCAGAACCATCCTCTTCCAACCCCACTAAAATTTACAGGATCGGGTTCTATCACACTGATCTTGTAAGAATAAAGAAGCACCAGTAGCATCCACTCCAACTCCTATTACCGCACTATAGTTACCTCTATCTTTTTACAAGTCTCTTTGTTCATAAATAAATTCACCAGGACACGAGGTCCTAGGTAAAGGTTATTATCCTGAAATTTTTGTTTCGGAGAGTCTTAAGAATATATGAATACAATACTCAAAAGCTATCTAGAGTGGTTACCATAAGTATGAAAATTGGTTATCTTTAGTAGTAACCAATACAGGTAGAAAGGAGCATCAAGGGGTTTTAAATGGTGAAGAATCAAGAAGGATTGAATGGGGAGCATCAGGGGAAGGATTGTATTGTTTGCAAACTATATTCAATTGTGCATTAGGGAGTGTTCGCGGAGTCGTGCAGTTCCTGATCGTCACGGAAAGTCACTGAAGGCAACAACAACAAAGTGCCATATGTTAATGATTTGTTTTAATACTTTTTGTATATGAGTTTGTAAGTAGAAGCCGTTATGTCACTCACAAACCATTTTATCTAGGCTATTTATGCATTTAAATAGGAGGAGACTGTGGGCTTGAAATGCTGGTCTCTGATTAGTTTTCTAAATAGCCTAAAACTATCATAAGGAAGCTGAACCACTAGTGACTTAGATCATTAACGCTGATAGTTCAAGGTCTACGTGTGCATTTCATGTTCAGCAACAATGAGGAATTAGACTAAAAATGTATATGATTTTATTCCTTTTTATAATTCTGTATGTAAGAAGAAGTCATTATGCTCACTTACTACTAATTTAGATTAGGCTATTTGTATATTAAAATAGGGGGGATTGTTGGGTCTGATTTTCGACCCAATTGTCTGTGACAAGTATTTAAACATAAAATAGCCTAATTTATTAAGTCTCTTATATAAATCAGCGAGAACAACATTCACTAACAAGGATCGGAGAGTAAGTCACCCTCTGATGGAAATCAAAGGTCTTACTCTCTGATGGTTATCAGAAAGTGTTACTCCCTAATTGCTATCAGAGAATACACCCTGATGGTTGTCTTTGAACGGTACCTCACTAATGATCATCAGTGGATGTAAACCCATTGATATAAGAAATTAGTGAGAATTGTATTATGCTCAATCAATAGCCAAGCTCAGGGAAGTCGAAGACCAACTGAAGAAACACTTTGTAAACTGATACGGTGTCAGGGAGCAAGGTATAAGGAGCTACAAGCAACACCAGAGGCACTGAGAACTGAGAAATATCTCAGTGAATCTGAAGACGTATCTCTGAAAGAGATACTTAGTCTTTGATGAATGGACGGAAAACTTGTTGCGAAGATAAGCGTAAGGTCTTATCAAAGGACGATAAAGTAAGATCTGAGGTACAAATATTGTCAGCACTGGAAAACCAAAGCATGCTCCACCTAGTATACTAGGCACGAGCTATCTACTCCAAGGTCGACGAACTACTATACCCATGTGCATCCATAATATTTCCTTTGCCTATTTAAATGAAACTTTGTAACCGGGATAAGTAGGATTCTAAACAAACACATAAAATAGTACTTAGCACTATAGTTGATAGGATCCCCTCTCCTAGGAACGATCTAAGCAAAGCTAGCTGCCTCTAATCGTTCTAATAGGAGTGTTACATTTGTCACTCAACCGAAATAGTTTTACCAAGAGCTATTCCACTGTAACTCTTTGATTCATTTCTAATAAGATTTATACACGTTGAAAAGTACAAATGGTGTTATTTTGGTTTTGGGTGATGTTTTTATTATTCTTATTACTAGTAGGAAGATATTGTCATTTGCTCAAACTGCGTGGACCAACAAAAAGGTTTTAAAGTTTAGTTCATTATCTAGGATCTTGAATCATTGAAGTTTGAAGGTATCCATAGTTTCTTGGAATTCAATCTTAATGATTCTTGTAAGACAAGTAAGGTTTAGCTTTGTCTTTGGCTTCAAGAAAGTAATTTCTTGGAGTACAATGTATATCAAGGTTGTAGACTTGAGGTGGAAATATAGAAACTTTGGGGTTTGCTAAAAGTTAGTAAATCAACCATTATAAGAAAGCGGGTTTAACATACGACTTGTGAGACTTGTCGAAAAAGTTGAGTCTTTAGGGTTTCTAAAGGGTTAAACTAGTTTGACAAGGTTAAGGAAGTATGACAAGTACTAGTACTAAGCTTAACATCGAAAAGCTCGATGGAAATGGTGTATAAAATCATGGAGGTTTAAAACAAGTTAGATTTAAGCAACTTGATCCTTTCTTAAAAATAGAAGTTCATGGAGTACATGTTCAAAAGCGTGTTTTGGTTTGAGGTGGAACTGTAGGGAGCTCAGGAGATCTTGATGCTAAAGTTATTCAGGATGATAGCAATTGTGTTACAGCGGGTCAATGATAGTTGGAGGTTAACTGATCGAGGCAAACTAGCTAGTGAAAGCAAGAACCTCGGATCGTTGTCCCAACGAGGGTTGAACTGATCTCGTCACTCAAGACCGTGAGATATGTGAGATGAATAAGGTTTTAAAGAAGATTTGGGTTTTGTTTATACTACAACGACAAATTAAAATGCAATTTAAAATAAAGTAAAGCGGTAAAACGACATGAAATAAGTAAACAAGTAAAGCAGCATGTAATAAAGTGAATAAAGAAAGCGGAAACTAAAAGCGATAAGTAATGAAAGCGGTAAATGAATTTAAAAGACAATGTGTTTGCAAAGCGACTCGAATAAGTTTATTAAGCTCGAGGTAAAAGTTTGTGACGAGTTATTTTCCTTTCTCGAGATTAGTTTTTGATTAATCTTTTGAAAAGATAACAACTCTAAACGAATGAATTAATCGTTCAAAGGTTTTTGTCCTTTGAGTAATCAAATCACACGTCTAAATAACCTTTCGATTATTTAACACAAACGTTTAACGCTCTCTCTTAACTCACAAACTCGAACCACTAAGCAAAACACGTTTAAAAACTACTCACGACTCATATTAAATACGTAAAGCGAAAAAGAAATGAAAGATTTGTAAAACATTTAACGTTAATAAAAGTTTAAAACTAAAGATGAAAAGACACAAGACTTTAATAAGAAAACGTAACTAAAAAGATTTTAAGAAAATTTTGACAGCATAACGTTTAGAATTAAGTAAAATAAAACCTCACTCGATAAACGATGNGATAAACGATGAGGAAAATAAAGTTCTAACTCGACTTGTGAAAAAGAAAAGAAACTGGAAAAAGATACTTAACTCGCTAAAAAAAAACATATCGCTATCCTAGGGCCTTAAGAACCATAACTCGCTAAGGATTTTGCTCCCATACTCGCTAGGTTTAGAAAGAAAACCCCTACTCGCTATGAAAACCTTCATACTCCTACAGTACTAGTTGTATTCTCTTTTCTCATATCGCTGTGTTGGGGTTAGCCTATTGTCGTAAAACCTAATCAATCCGATACTCGCTTAGAATGAGGAGCCTCGCATAACTGCGCGTAACCTAAGAACCAATATACTCGCTAGGAACTTAAAGGATACTCGCTAGAAACCTCATGAAATCCGACAACCAAACTCGCCTAACCCTAAAAAGGCATACTCGCTAGAATTTAATTAACTGTACTGGACACTTTTTCAACCAAGAAAACTAAATGTTAAACTATAAGAACTTATAAAATCTTTTCTAAAAACAATGTTTTAATCACAAATAACCATAAAAAAGCTAACGACACATTTAAGCCTAACTCCATTAGTTTTATAAAATTTAATGAAAACACGATGCAAAGGAAGGTGAAAAGTCTGAAAAGGAGCTGTAAAAAAAGAGGATCAGAGGGAAGAACATGTAGAATAAGCTTAAAGATAAAGACTTGTAAAAGAAAGGCTTGTAAAGAACTCAAATAGCTAGAAAATAAGACGTAAATAAGCTAGCATTCATAAATAAAAGTTACACTAAAGCATAAAATAAGCTAAGCTAACCTAAACACTACCTATATACATTAACCCATCGGCTATAAATCTCATTAGAAACGCACTTCATGGTGGTGTTGTAGCTAACATGTCCGAACCTTACCTAACACAACACGTTGTAGGTCTTAAGTCCTATGAACGAGTTAAGATCATCTATAGAGGTTCAAAGAGGCTTGACATACTGAGCTTTAATCAATCGACTACGGAGATGAATGATGCACACCGTTCCAGACAACGAGAAAACAAATCCAATTAGAACTTCTCATCTCAGTCATAACGTTGGGATGCCATAACCCATATCAGTGCACCGTTGTGGGTAGAAGTGCATGTTCTTCCGGCATCTCGCTGATGACAGGATTGATATTGCTACTAAAACTATTTAACGATAACACTTACATAATGTTTTAGGCTTTTTGGTTGATTTTCATGCCATTTATGCAATATCCTTTCCTGCACGATCACAAACACAAAAACACGATATCTTTGGCGTTTAACGTTAGTTTTTGGTCTTATTAACACTTAAACTAAGGTCAAAAGTATGTGTAAAATAGCACATACCATTAACCAACTTGAAGAAAGACAAAGGGCTGCTTGGTAAGAGAGCAGGATCAATTACACCTTGGTGTAAAGGTGGGGCATACATTATGGAATGCATAGTACCTGATTAAGAGGGTGCAAAGGTTAATGTTGCTGAAAGAAAGAAAAGGAGGTCTGAGGAAGCTAAACTCGAGAATTTACTAAGTACAAGGCTTGGTTAGCAAGGCGGTCTCTGGTTCGAGGTTCTAGTATTATATGGAGATGTTGAGTATCAATATTGTCTAAGTATTATTCAGAAGGCCGAAATTTTTACATGTAGACATGTAGTAGAAACTCTTAGAAGGGTTTATATGTTACTTAGACAATATTAGGGGTTTAACTGTATTTAGTATATATAGAATTTAGGATTATATCTAGATCAGGAAACTAGTTGCTTGGCTTGCAAAGAAAGCATGTAACCGTCTTATCGAATTCGAATTTCATAAGGATTGTACCATCTCATCTCTATAAAAGGAGGTGAAGAGATACTAGTTTAAATTGTCTTCTTTACTTATCCATTAATTAATACAATGTAATGTTTGAAATCACGTGTATGATTAAATTAAGTGAATATTACACGCTAGCTTTTAAGGTTTTTTATTCTTTTATGCAACATTTGGATTTTTTCTAATCTGCGTGTGTTTATTTTGTGTTCTATTTCCGTCGCTCTTTTGATAACTTCACTCAAAATCAGTCAGCTAGAAAAGGTTTAAATTATTTTCCCTAACTTTTTAAAAGAGTTCGAGTGGTCACTATTATTCCAGGTCCAAAAGGTTGAAGGAATTACGGCAACGCCCTGATGTCTTTTTCCTAACTAAAAACAATAGTAGTGATAAAAAAAATAAAATAATGGGCAATGGTTTATGTAGGGCTGTAAACGAACTGAACGTTCAGTGAACATTTCATGAACCGTTCGGTAAAAAGTTCGTTTATGTTCGTTTATTTATTAAATGAACGAACATGAATAATATTTTACGTTCGTTTAGTTAAATGAACGAACATGAACAAAAGTCGCGTCCGTTCATTTATGTTCATTTATTTATTTATGTTCGTGAATCATATCTTTTAATTGTATAATTTTAAAATTAGTTTGTTAAACAAAACAACACTTATAAAACTGTTAGTCGTATTATCTTTATAGCCCATTAGTCGTTTGTATGGGCTATGACCCGATAGTCTTATGTATTAGGGTTTCATGGCTATATATATTGTAAACTATGGTTATGATGAATATACGAAACATAGTCAATCTCATAAACCTACATGGTATCGAGCCTAACCTTATAACCCTAACCGTTCCTTATTTTTTTACTGCTTTTCTTTAAGTCGATCGTTGGATATTATTATCCAGTCGACGTGTTTTCAAGTCTAGTCGATCGTTGGTTCCAATCTGATAACCAGTCGACAGTTTCCGTTTTGTTAAGTTGATCGTTGGTTCACTGTTGATAACCAGTCAACTTGGGTGTTCGTTGGTTGATTTTCTTTGCTGCTGTTCTCTTTTCTATTGGCTCTTTTAGTTTCTACTATTCCATTCTTAACTACTACAAATATATACATCCACATATTCACCACGTATCCAGTTAGTCTCATACAAACCCTAGTGTTTTTAAAACCCTAACTCACCTCATTCAAAAAGTCTCATAATGACAGGCGAACCTGCTCCCCCTGCCATCTTATTGTCGGACAAGCTCATGGCAGTCACAAACCTTACCACTCGTGTCCCGGTTTTGTTAGATGTGGATGAGATGAATTACTCATCATGGACATATTTTTTCCAAAATTTATGTCGCGGTTACACCTTGTTGGATCACATTCTACCCGCTCCGGATGAGGCTACTTCTAGCACTAAACTGCCACCCACAGCCGAATGGCTCGCCATTGGTTCCATCATTCTTTCTTGGATCTTTACCACTATGTCTAAAACCCTACAACAACGGCTCGTGGTTGAAAACCCTAAAACAGCCAAGGAGGCTTGGGATCTTCTTTCGTTGATCTTTAATGACAACAAACGATCTCATTCCATTGCATTAAAGGCGGAGTTGAGATCTATGAAGCTTGGAGATTTATCGATCGATGCCTACTTCCAAAAGATTGAATCTATTGCCACCGTTCTAAATAGCCTTGGATCTCCTATCACCAATGATGATGTGGTGAACATTGATCTCGATGGGTTACTGGAAAAATATGATCATGTCTCTAATATCATCATTCATCGTGATCCTTTTCCGGATCTCAAGGCGGTATGTTTGATGCTCACTACGGCGGAGATGCGCTTGAAATCTCGTTCGCATGCTTCATATGTGGATGCTTCTTCCTCCTCTCCCATGGTGTTGTTGGCGAATAATGGTAACACCTCTCCCTCATCTTCTTCTTTTCAGGAAAAGGTCAACAAACCATGTTTTGATTTTATTAAGGGATCGTGTCGTTTTGGTGTTCATTGCAAGTTTCTCCATAATGGTGTTCATGGTTTGCCGAATAGTACTCCTCATACCAATATGTCTTTAAATGGTACTGCATGTTTAAATTCACAAGACATGTTAACACTTCAAACTCTTTTGGCCAAGTTGGGATTGCATGGGGGATCGACTACTGTTACAAATAACACCATGCAACCTACTACTAAGCCTATGGCACTTTATACTAGCCCATCTACCCCACCAGGTTTTAATGTTATTCCACAAGCCCCACCTTTTGTTTCTCACGAGGCCCAACTATTAAACGGGGCATCCAATTTTGGTTACGGGGGTCCTTTAATCAGTGGTACATCAAATATTAATATGGGAGATCAACATATGGGGGTTCCACAGATGGCTGGTCAACATATGGGGGTTCCACAGATGGGGGGTTCACATACGGGGGTTCCACAGATGGCAGGTCCACATATGGTTCAACAACAGATGGGGGTTCAATTTTGACTGGTTCACAACAGCAAGGTTCAGTTTTGGGGTCCAATATTGTGGCTGGTCAACAGCTAGGTCAACCGCAGTCCGTACATGGTTCCGGTAATTGTTCAGGTCAAGAAACTCTTTTACCCCACACTTTTACTGCTGGTACTCTTCAGGATCCTGCTCCAGGAAATTGGAACATGGATACAGGTGCGTCCTCCCATCTTAATGATGATGTCAATTGTCTTAGTGATGTTTTTAATTCGTGCATTTATCAATCTGTTGCGGTTGGTGACGGGCATTTTATTCCCGTTATCAACTCTGGCCATAGCATTTTGCCTACCCCTACTCGTCCTCTCCATTTAAATAATGTTTTAATTACTCCAAATATTGTAAAAAATTTGATCTCTGTTCGTCAATTTTTCCGTGATAATTATTGTACAGTTGAGTTTGACCCTTTTGGTTTTTCTGTTAAGGAGTTTCAAACGCGTCGGGTGCTGCTTCGCTGTGATAGCAATGGAGATCTTTATCCAGTCACTCAACCTTCAACCATTCCGCATGCTTTTTTAGCGAGTCAGTATACGTGGCATCAACTTCTTGGACATCCAGGAAGTGAAGTGCTACGTTGTGTCCTTTCAAGTAGTTCTATTTCATGTAATAAAGAGAAGTCTACCGTTCTTTGTCATGCTTGTCAGCTTGGCAAACACGTGAAACTTCCATTTGTTAGTTCTAATAGTTTGGTTCATTCGTCATTTGATATTGTACACTTAGACTTGTGGACTTCCCCAATTCCGTGTCTTTCTGGTTTCAAATATTATGTCTTGTTTTTGGATCATTATTCTCAGTTTGTTTGGGTTTATCCTTTAGTTAATAAATCTGATGTTTTGTCTAAATTTACTTTGTTTCGTAGCTTTGTTCGTACTCAATTTAAATGTGAAATTAAGGCTTTTCAATGTGACCATGGTGGGGAATTTGATAACCAAGCCTTTCATAAGCTCTTTTCAGATAATGGGATTCAATTTAGATTTTCTTGTCCTCGCACTTCTCAACAAAACGGCAAATCCGAAAGGATGATTAGAACTATCAATAATCTTATCCGTACCTTGTTATTTCAAGCACATCTTCCTTCTAATTATTGGACTGAGGCTCTTAATATGGCTGTTTATCTTTTAAATATATTACCATCACGTGCCATTGACAATGAAGTCCCATTTACTCGTCTTTTTGGTTAAAAATCTGACTATAGTCTTTTGCGTACCTTTGGGTGTCTTTATTATCCTCACATTGATACTAATAACAAACTTTGTGCACGGGCCACACCTTCACTTTTCTTAGGTCATGCCACCAATCATCGTGGTTGTCGTTGTTTAGATTTAAACACCAATAAAATTATTCTTTCCCGACATGTTACCTTTGATGAGACTGTTTTCCCGTTTGCCACAAAGACATCACCTACCACCACTTCCACTGCCAGTTCTTCTTATGAATTTTTGGATGACTCATCTAATGTCATTTCTAATATTCTAAGATTATCTCCCACCACTACACCTACTGCTCCTACACTTGATGCACCTGTTGAGCCTCCTAGTCCATCTCCAGCACCTACATCAACTCCACAAACGCCACCACTGCCACAAACGCTAGTTGTTTCTCATGAATCAGCTCCTCCTCTAATTCCACAGCCCACCGGTTCGATTACCCTATGGTCACACGTGCTCATGTCGGAATTACTCGTCCCAATCCTCGTTATGCTGGTCATGTGTGTACAATTTCTCCTTTACCTCGGTCTCCTAGTGATGTGTTTCATGATCCGAATTGGCAAAATGCTATGTGTGATGAGCACAATGCACTTAATAAAAACAAAACTTGGACTCTTGTACCAAAACCGCCGGATGCGAATATTATTCGCAGTATGTGGTTGTTTCGTCACAAGTATTTAGCGGATGGGACCCTTAGTCGCTACAAGGCTCGTCTTGTTGCGAATGGTAGTAATCAGATAGTAGGTGTTGACGTTGATGAGACCTTTAGCCCGGTTGTTAAACCCGACACTATTCGTACCGTTCTTAGTTTAGCTATTTCTCGACATTGGCCGGTTCATCAGCTGGATGTCAAGAATTCTTTTTTACATGGGGATTTGGCTGAAATAGTTTATATGTATCAGCCACCTGGGTTTCGTGATCCTGTTCATCCTGATTATGTATGTTTATTGCAGCGTTCGTTGTATGGTCTTAAGCAGGCTACTCGGGCATGGTTTCAGCGTTTTGCTACTTACATCACTACTGTTGGCTTTTCTCCTAGTCGTTGTGACTCCTCTTTATTTATTTATTGTGCTCACTGCTTCGTGTGAGTTTATTACAGCAGCTCATTGCTTCTCTACATAAGGAGTTTGCTATGACAAATTTTGGGTGCTCTTAATTATTTTTTGGGTGTTTCAGTTACGCGTGACTCTTCAGGGATGTTTTGGTCACAGCGTAAGTATGCTATGGAGATATTGGAACGTGCACATTTGGTCAATTGTAACTCTTCTCGGACTCCTGTTGACACTGAGTCTAAATTGGGTGATGGTGGTGCTCCGGTTTCTGATCCTAAGATATATCAGAGTCTTGCTGGTTCTCTACAGTATCTTACTTTTACTAGACCTGATATTCCAGAAAACTGAACTTGACGGCGTCAGCCTGAAGCTTGACGCCGTCAGAAGTGATCTGACAGATTTCTCATGTTAAGTTTCCAGAAAATTTCTGGGAAAACTCAATTCTTACTTCCTGGAAATCCTGCAAAATATCATTATGACTCGATACAAGCATTTGACTCAAACAATTACTAATATGTATGCTAATTTAATTTTGTTATGATTCATGTTCATTTGTTCTTATAAACCGATTTGGATTTCCCTTACACTTATCTTTTGCAAAATACCTTTATATGTAGTTAAGACAAAGTTAAAAACAAAATAAAGCATTTTCACAATTTAGTTTGAAGCATGAATCAATAACAATAAAAATAAAACATACATACGGAAGCAAATAAAATCAAACAAACAAAACAAATAAAACTTGGGTTGCCTCCCAAGAAGCGCTTTTCTTTATTAACGAGTCTTGTAGCTAGACTCAAAGTCACTCTATCCTACGTAGGTGAGTTCCGCATCGAGGACATCCTTAGGGTTGATTTTGGTTGGAAGTGTCCTATTGGTGCATTTTGTGAAATATGACCTCTCAAACTTCTCTCCATCCGGATCATATAGAGTCATCTTTATGTGACATGATCCATCTCCTTCCTAAGGTGGCTTTTCCCAATTCCATTTATGTTCGTCGCCTTCGCTTTTCCACTTATTCATGGCTAGGTTAATTGGCAAAACTCCTAGGAAGTCAATCATCTTTCTAAAAACTAGGGGATCTTCAAAGGGGTCTAACTCGGTGTCCCTAGCCAAAAGTTGTTCTACCGTTTGTGTTCGGTTTACAAACTCCTCTTCTAGGTAGAATGGGCGTTGGGGTCCTATGAAGTCTCCTTCTAACCATGGTCCGTATCTAGGGGGCCTCCTATTAACATTGGTTGATTCCTCAAGGGTGTCATAGGCATGTTTCTTAACATCATATACCGACCAAGTTTCTCCTTCTCCTACCGCTATTTTGGATTCCTTACAATCAGTTATAGCACTAGCGGTGGCTAGAAATCCTCTTCCTATCAACAAGGGGCATTTAGGGTTGCTAATCATGTCGAGGACGTGAAAATCGGCTAACATTGACAACCTCCCTATGTGAACTACCACGTCCTTTACTACTCCTACCGGGTATGCTACACTTCCATCCGCTAAACCTATTATTACCTTAGTTTCTTCTAGCTTTCCTGGTTTGAGGGTGGTGTAGAGGGGAAGTGGAAGTAAGTTAAGGCTTGAACCAAGATCGGCTAATGTTTCATAAGCCTCCGAATTACGATCTTGCACGGTAGGACAAATAAGCCCGGGTCGTCTAATTTCTTAGGTAGCTTTTTTCGAACGAAGGCGGTCCCCTTGTCACCTAACTTGAGCTTCTTCTCATATTTTTCTAAGAGGGCGTTATAGTAGGGGGCTCGCTCTAACACATCAATAACCGGACGTTCAAGGTGGAGCTCCTTGAATTCTTCGTCAAGGTTTTGAGTGGGAGGTGTTTCAACTATGTTGTTGACCAATTTAGTGTTGGATATCTTATTCTCATGGTCTTTTTGAGGAATTTGGGTTTGTTTGAAACACGTGCTCATGGCGTTGACCGAATAGTATTGTGGGCAAGAACTAGGGGACGAAACTGAGGCAATAGAGTTAATGTTTAGTTTCGGGTTCTTGACCGTGTCTCTAAGGAGGGCTCCCATCTCTCGGTCATTGAAAACTTTCAACAAGGCGTCGATTTTATTGGTCATCTCACTTTGTCTTTGTTTGAAATCGGATTCAAACTTGGATATACGAGCTTCTTGAGATGCCATAAATTTCGACATCAATCCTTCAAAATTATTGGTACTACCATAGTTGTTGGAAGGATTGTTGTTGAAGGTACGAGTTGAGTAAGGACCGTTGGGTTGAAAACGATTAGGTGGGTTGGAAGAATTGGTTTGGGGCGCGTTTTGGTTTGGCTTCCACCTAAGGTTTGAGTGATTTTTCCAAGATGGGTTGTAGGAATCACCGTAAGGGTTTGGCTCGGGTTTGAAAGTGTACCACTTGTCTCCCGCTCCGTCGGTACGCGAGGATGCGTAGTCCGCAAAAGCTTGTTCGGGGAGTTCCATGCAATCACGAGTGTCGTGGGGACCACTACATAATTCGCACGAAGAAGTGATTTTGTTCACTTGGCTTGAAGGTTTAGGAGCCTCGTAGGATTTCATAAGAAACTTGACTTGGTCTTCAAGTTCTATGATCCTACGGTCGGAAGTGCTTGAATTATTCGAAGGCAAAGATATTGCCTTGACCGTTTTATTCAAATCACGGGGATCATTCCAACTTTCGTTGTCATAAATAGCAAGATCTTCTAGGAGATCCCATGATTGTTCCGCACTTAGATCACGTAGCTTACCACCAGCCGCTTGGTCAATGGTTTGCCTTGTGGGGAGATTGATATGGTCATAGAAGATTTGGACTTGGAGCCAAAGGTCTATGCCATGGTGAGGGACTTTTTGGAGTAAGTCCTTCAATCGAGTCCATGCCTCGTAGAGGGTTTCACCTTGGCGTTGTTGGAACGCCAAGATATCATTCCTTAGCTTGGTAGTCTTTCCCGGTGGGAAAAATTGAGCTAAGAAGCGAGTTGTGAGATCATCCCAAGAGGTGATGGATCCTGCGGGTAGACGCTCTAGCCACTGACTAGCATGGTCTCGCAGAGAGAATTGGAAGAGACGTAATCGGGTAGTCTCTCGAGTTTCAACATCAAGGTCTATGGAATCTACGATCTTAAGGAAGTCCTTGAGGAATTGATCTGGATCTTCGGAACGAAGTCCATGGAATGCACATCCGCTTTGCACCAACCGGATGGTGTCGGATCGCAAGGGAGGCACATTGGCTCCTTGGGTGAGCTCAATGGTGTTTCGATAGCCATGGTGGCTAGGACGGAAGAACTCTCCTAAAGTACGGGCTCTAGGAGGTTGGTTTGGTTGTGGTGGTGGGTTGTTGGGATCAAGGATACTACCACCTTCCATGATGTCGGATGGTAATGGTTACGAATAAGATAGACTAAAGAAAAACCTAGAAAAATAAAATAAAAATCTCACTAGAAAGGAATCTAGTGAGTAGACCTAATAAAATAAAAATTCAACCTAAACAATAACTATTCCCCGGCAGCGGCGCCAAAAACTTTGATGCGCGGGATTGCGACCACGCACTAGGGTTTTACCTCTCAAGGGATCTTGAGAAGCTTGCAATCCCCACCAGGCAGTGTGCCTGACCGATGTAGTATAGTGTAGTGGCAAGTACCGGGGGATTGATCGTTCTCTGCGGGAATAGTGTCGTTAGGATTGAAAAACTACTCTAATAGGTCTAAGGGTGAGGGAAGATTCTTTTTTGTGTTTTTATATTTTTTGGAAAGCAAGTAAAAATCTAGGGCTTGAAGGAGTGGGCGGAATTAGTTGCTAGTCAACTAACCCAAATTACTACTAATGCAAATAAAATAAAATAACAAGAAAGTAAATGGTTGTGAAAACTATAATGGAGAGAAGTGTGTTTACTTAGATTTCCTTACTCCCTAGCTATCTTTTACCGATTGATTAGTGTGTATTAATTGCGTGAATGACGGATTGTATTCCTTAATACTATTCGTAGGGGTGTGTACGGACTTCCCCTAACTCTATGAGATCCTACTTCACTCCTATGTCGAGCCGGCTAGGAAGCTCCTAACATGGGATCACTAGAATTCACTCATGCATTAAATACAATCAAAATAACCTTAGCACCTTGGTTCATGTTTCTTAAGACGTTCAAGCATGTTACCAACCGGAAGTCTGCCAGTTTTCTTAAGCCTAATATCCATAATCACCCATCCAATACAATTAATAACACACCATTCAATCAATAATTAATAGTTAGGTTTCATTAGATCTAAGCAAACACAAAGAAAACTTAGCCTAGCATGTTAAACGAAAGACAAGAACAAGATAGAATCAAACAACACATAGACATATTGAATGATTAATTGATTACTTATCTTCAATGTAACATGAGAGATCCGAGGGTATAAAACCCTTAAAAAAACTGCAAAAATCGTCTAGGGTTTCTCTCTAAGAAGTTCCACACGAATGACTAAAAATTATGCGAATATATATAGAAAAACAGATCTGACGGCGTCACGTTATGTGCTTGACGCCGTCACCTCGCCGCGGTTAGGGTCTCTTGATAGCCTTCTTGACGCCGTCCCCCTTTAAGCTCCAAAATTGTGTTCTGGCCCGTCAAGGTCTGACGCCGTCAGGAAGGGTCTTGACGCCGTCTGGGTACTGTTCCAGCAGATTTTTGACACTTTGTCGAATTCTTCACTTTTATGCTCCGAAAACGTCCAAAATGCTTCCTTTTCTATAATTTCTCTCCAAAGTACCTAAAATGACAAAAGGAACGATTTAGGGCGATATTTGATCAAATAAATACGATTTAGGGCTTAAATGACCCCCGAAAAGCGGTACACTTTTCGCCTCATCAGCTGGCTGTCCTACTACTAGGCGATCGACTTCTGGTTATTCTGTTTTCCTTGGCAACAACCTCCTCTCGTGGTCCTCAAAGCGTCAGCCGACACTTTCTCGTTCTGGTGCAGAGGCAGAGTATCGTGGTGTTGCTGAGACCTGTTGGTTGCGAAACTTAATACGTGAGTTGCATACGCCTTTGTATTCCGCTACACTTGTCTACTGTGATAATGTTAGTGCCGTATACTTGTCTTCCAATCTGGTTCAACATCAACGTACAAAGCATATAGAGATTGATATTCATTTTGTGCGAGATTTGGTTGCTGCTGGTCAAGTTAGAGTTCTTCATGTGCCGTCACGCTATAAGTATGCAGATATTTTTACCAAAGGATTACCTTCAGCTTTGTTTGAGGTGTTTCGTACCAGTTTGAGTGTCCGGTGTCCTCCCGCTCCAACTGCGGGAGTGTTAGTCGTATTATCTATATAGCCCATTAGTCGTTTGTATGGGCTATGGCGCGATAGTCTTATGTATTATGGTTTCATGGCTATATATATATTGTAAACTATGGTTATGATGAATATACGAAACATAGAAATCTCATAAACCTACAAAAACAATATATTGTGTATAATTTAATAAAGTTTATATTTGTTTGTCTATGTTCATTCATGTTCGATCGTTTATGTTCGTTTAGTATCTTAATGAACGAACATAAGCGAACATGAACAACTCATTTTCTTAATAAACAAACAAGAACAAGAAAATCTGTCCGTTTAAGCGTTCGTGTCTGTTTATTTGTCCGGTTAAAATTAAACGAACGAACATAAACAAGGCTTCGTTTGTGTTCGTCCGGTTCGTTTACAGCCCTAGGTTTAAGGAAGTCTACTTGTCATGTGCTGTACTTTCTATTTTTAGGAAGTTTTTATTTCGAGCATTTTGACTGGTCAAACAAATTCACTACTCCTCTCACATTATCACCGCCCAACTATGAGTCGCGAATCTATAGGGAACCTCCCTTCATATTTTAATTTTATTCATTTTAAAAACTTAAATATTATATTAAGAAGCAATTTTATATCTCTCTAATTAAAAAATAAAATTTTTATGTTTATTTAAACTATGCTTTAAAAAGCATTGTACAAAATATATTCAATAATTATATATATTTTGAGCAGGGCCGTCTCATGAATTGATAAAATTTCTGAGGGTGTATGAAATTAAGTAATGAGAGCTTTTGAGAAAAAAAATGTTATAAATACAGTGTTACCATTTATAAGATATAATTTAATTAGTTATCTAAACGTTCTAACATATTAGTCATTTAAAATATTTTCTCATCTAAATACTTTTCTCTTCGTAAAAAATATGTGTACACAAACATATAATTATTAACGAGACAAATTTTGGAGCCCCTAAAAATTTTGGGACCTTGAGCGGTTGCGCACATTGCACACCCTCAAAGACGGCCCTGATTTTGATATATAAAATTAATGCTGAAAATATAGAAGATATGAAATTTTTGATATATTATAAGCAATGTTGCAAAAATCGTGAATCGGTAGTCGAGCGGTCGACTACCCTGCAGCGATTAATCGGTCAAGGCGGGATTAATCGGTGATTAATAGGATTGGCATTTCCTGCAAGTTTTGGGTATTTCTGGAGAGCAAACTAAAGATCTTAACTTATTCTAAGCCTATTACGTTTCCAAACCTCAATAAAATGCTCCAATTCTGATTATGAGGCCCATTGTGCGATATAAGTGAAATAAACGATCCCCAAATTAAGTAGAATGCCTAAATTTTTATTCTTTTAGAGTTGACCGATTCGGCCGTTTTTTGGCCGATTTGGCTGATTTTTTACCGAGTCGGCCGATTTTTGACCACTTCGGCCGATTTTTGACCGATTAGTGGCCGATTTTTTTGCCTTGGCCGATTTTTTCACCGATTTTCAAAAATCAACAAGGTGTATGGCCGATTACCGATTAATCGGCGATTAATCGGCCGATTCGGCCGATTTTTGCAACATTGATTATAAGAACTGATATACACATCATATTACAATATGCTATCGCGAGTGCATATGATGCAACATCATATATCTTTAGTTATGATGTGTATATCATTTCCTTTATATTTTTCACCCAATCGTTACCTTTGTTTGTTAAAGATTGAAGATTAACACTTTTTTGAATTAGTTTTACAATATTTGACATAATCATTTTGTTTATCAACTTTGTAAATTACCAAAATATAGTAACTAGGTTCTAAGTGAACAATCATATATATATATGGATCATATAAAATCAAGAAATCAATCCTATCATTATATATACATTACATTTATCGTGGGAGTACTATTCCCATCTTAAAAAAAATAATTTTGGCTATAGTGTAAAACACTCACAATGAATAGTAAACCTTTAAAATAATAATTTTGCTACAGTAACTAACGGTCGTTAGTTACTTAACGACTATTAACTAACGACCGTTATCTTTAAAAAAATTCCATACAAAATTGGTCCTTCATCTCAGAGTTTCGTTGCAAATTTACTCCTCTCATAATTTAAATAATTGGTCCTTCATGTTATACATCTATTGCAAAGTCAGTCCTTGATCACTAACATGACGTTAAGTAGCTAACGACTGTTATCTTCAACAATTTAAAAAAAAAAATCCATACGAACTTCGCCCTTCATCTTAGAGGTTCGTTGTCCGCGGAAATGCGCGGCTTACATCCTCGTTTTGAACAAACACAGCAACAACGTTTAATTCTTTGGTATTTTGAGAATTTAAAAGTGACAGCCTCGCACTATAAAAAATAGTGCTACTCTCCACACTTATTTTGTCACGGTATGATAAACCGTGGATTTTTTTTATAGGGATAATAATTTTGCCACATTTATTGGTGTCACAAATATATAAAAAAATAATTCACATATATAAGTATGTAGAATTAAAATAAAGCTACACTTATATGTGTCACAAATGTTTTCACACTTTTTATTATAAACATTTTTTGCAATTTTGCCGCACTTTTAGGTGTGGACATTCAAAAAATATTTTCACACTTTTAATCATAGAAATTTTGATAATATCTCCACACTTATATGTGTAGAAAAATTTGTCACACCCTATTACCACACTTTAAAAAGTGTGGACTAAATAATTTTACACATTCTTAAATGTAGCTATTTAGCCTTTAAAATATGAAGTATTTAACTAGCTTTATGTTTTTTTTTGAACGGCAACTTTTTATTAAAAACTAGCAAGGCGCTAGAAAAATTACATCGAAATTAAATAAGGGTTCTTATACCAAAATTCTTTAGAAATACAACTAGAACACCGATTGGAGCACCAATTAAAGGAACAAGAGACTATGTCGTCGGAGATCCTTGAACGCGTTGGAGGAACCTCATCAAATAAAAGCCTATTCCGAAATGACCAAATAAGCCACCACATTATAAGAAACACAGCCTCCAATAAAGATTTAAGCTTAGACGAAAGACGGGTTGAAAGAAACCACGCATCCCAATCTGAAAAAGAGCCCATCGTTGTCCATGGGAGATCCCACCATCGACAAATCAGAGACGAAAGCTCCTGAGCCATCGAGCAGCCAAAAAATAAATGATGAACATCTTCATTAGACGAATCACAAATTGGACAAGTAATGGAATTCGTAAGGATACCCCTTTTACTCAAATTAAGACGGGTAGGAAGCCGATCAAGGCGAGCCCGCCAAGCAAACACATTAACTTTATTAGGAACAAATCTGACCCACCGCGTTTCCACATTCAAAGAAGGGAGATAGATGTCATCAAGTATTAACCGAATATCTTTGACACGAAACGTACCTTCACCGTTAAGATCACACGACCATCTATCTGGAGACGAAGCTAATTTAACTAGCTTTATGTAATGTCGTCATAGTCAGTTTGACACAACTTAACTTATTATATGCACATCGCATACTTTTGAATCATTGATGTGACCATGCTTCTCACAGTGAATCAGAAAACAGCATGGCTCATTGTTTTTACGAGTGTGACGACTTAGAGCACAAGGTGCAATTACTCATTGCCTTTCGTCACTTCTACGTGGAGCTCCTCATAGCTAGCCACTGCACCAACCCAACCTCCTCATCTCTCCTCATGTTGGTGTTGCTCGTCTGGTCTGCACGACGAAGCAAAATGTCTGACATATGTACCTTTTTTTTTTTTTTTTTTTTTTTTTTTTTAAGTGGAAAATAAAATAAAGTTGTAAGTAATGGGCAAAAAATGAGTAAGCTGAGGTTAGTTGTTAGTGAAGGAGGTTAGTTTTGAAGAGTATTTAATGTAATGTGACACCCCGTGAGCCCCAAATGAAGAGGTTTGGTTCCTCATTGCAACTAGTGCTCTTAGCTATTCAACTAACATTATTTATATAACTTAACGACGACATAGACATGCATGACTTAGATAGTTTATGGAACTAAATAAAATGTTCTTTTTGTTGTTTTTTAAATCATATCTGTTGATGTAAATACCTATTACTCGTAATTATAATTATACTATACACTTATACGTTTTTGAAAATTTTTGTCTCAGTAAACAAAAATAATACTATTAAACACATTATTAAATTAAATAAATCATAATTTTTACTTTTATCGTCTTACAATAAGAGATTTGGTAGCTATACAGCATTGACATTCTAAGAATAACGTTAATCACCAATTGTAGCCCATCATTTACTGTTGTAATAAATTTGTGTGTCATATCACCAAAATGGAAATTACACTTAATAACATACAAAAAATTGTTTTTCAAAACGTACGTGGCCCATGAAATGCAGAGTTACACAGTATCAAAATCGCCTCAAAACATATACCTAGTAAGTTAAAGTAATACTATTGATATTTGTCCTTGTTTAAAGTAAGCAAGATACTCCGTAGTATTTAAACGAAACTCGCCCACAGTATCACTCATGCAACTCATCTTAGTTAGCTTCCATATCTATCTGCATCTCTACTCGATCCATTTTTTTCTTTTTCTTTTCTCCATCCAAACAATCTATCACTATACATTGATTCCAACATCATCATTATCATATATACTTTTAGTACCATATTATTAGAAATAATGTCGAACAGAAGGTCAAGACAAAGGCCGTCAGCGGCATCTATGATCACTGAAGATCAAATTAACGATCTAGTCTCTAAATTGCATCAACTTCTTCCAGAAATGCGCAATCGCTGCTCTGACAAGGTAGTAGTTACCTTCAATTAGCATATCAATATGCACATGCAATAATAATGCAAAGTTCAGCCTCTTTGTAGTCAATTCAATATTTTAGTTTACATATGCCGCTTAGACTTAGTACTTTAGTAGATAGAATACATCACATTTTGGGTGCTGCGAAAAAAGGTCTATTCGTGATACAATCTTGAACATGATAAATACAAATGATCAATGAATGCAGGTATCAGCAGCCAGGGTTTTACAAGAGACATGTAGCTACATTAGAAGCTTGCATAAGGAGGTTGAAGACTTGAGTGAGCGTCTATCAGAGTTGCTCGAAAACACAGATTCTACCCAAGCTTCCATTATCAGGAGTATGCTAATGCAATAGATCCATCATCACCACTCTCATTTTATATTTCAATTACTTTTTTTTGGGTATTTATGTACTACTTTTTTTTATTTATCTAAATGTTATAGGGTTATCGATCTGTTTGTCATTTTCTCTAGAAAATGATTTTTGCTTGGTGAGTTTTAAGTAACAAAGAGCCTGTTCTCGCTCGAGATTTAAATTAAACGTAAAGGAAGAAAGTTGATATAATGTATTAATGTATATATTAACAAGCACACAATATTAAACGTAATGGTGGCAAATCTCTACTACCTACATATAAACAGCGTATATTTTTTCTTAAAACTTGAATTTTAAAACTTAAAAATCATACCTAAATACTTCTTAAATTTGGAAAGTTTTAAAACACTTTGCAACTTAAATTATGTCTTTTCTTGATGATTGTAAACTTAACAACTTTTCAAAAACACATACTAAATTAATTTTGAAAACACACGCTCTATATTTCAAAAAACACACACTTTGCATCAATGGTCGAACCATAATCACGATTTCACAAGTATAATTATTTGCTGCTATAGACCGTCGTTTTGCGCGGGTATTTTTTTAGTATTTACATGATAAAGCAATTGTTACTGTTTTGAACATATATATCTTCAATAGTGTGTCATTGAAAGTTTGAAAAAATATATATATATATATATATATATATATATATATATATATATATATATATATATATATATATATATATATATATATATATATATATATATATATATATGTATATGGGAAAACATAGCTACATTACAATGTAGCCAATTGGCTACATTTCCTTTGAAAAAAAGGGTGGGGACGGGGGAAAATATGTGTCAGGGACTTACCGCAGGGACTGAACTGTACATTATTAAAAATTTTTTCAAAGAAAATGTAGCCAATTGGCTACATTTGTAATGTAGCTATGTTTTCCC